>CM067298.1:65326617-65405007 GCA_034231615.1 Meghimatium bilineatum
GTAAAATGTAAAGACAACAATGTCTGAATTTACACCCAACTATTACAGCAACGATTTAAATTTCGCAGCATATCCTAACATCCAGAGATCCATGCTAAATGTGTCTGTCTTTCTGTTTTGTAAGAGTTTTTCTATCATGTTTATCACTTTCTATTACACTTTCTGGTGTTTCGTTTAACCTTCCATAGTGTCATGATATTCTCAGTTATAGATTTTACAGGTGTCTAACTATAACTTTCAGCGAATGATGTACATATTTGTGTACTAGACCAAATTCTTCGCTTATTATACAAAGTGACATCCCACTCTTGAATATATTTCCACGGACTTATCACAAAAAGCGTCACGTATTTTGGATGCTGCAACTGATCATTCATAATTTTGTTTATGGTAGGTGGTGTCATCCAATGGTAAACACGGAAGTAGTGTGGTCAGCCAAGATAAGTGACGATGTTTGGGATATGCTAGGGAGATCTTCTGAAAAAGGAATATTACCTTACCTTGTTGTCCTTTATTTTAATGTGATCGTATACTCATATATACTGTATGATACGAGTATCCCTAATAAGGTTATAATTACCTAGTATTAATAGTGTCGTTAGTGCTCGATTACCAAGCGACGACTATAAGATTGGCCAGCAGATAAATGTTTTTATGGCATTTCAAGTGTAATTCGCTACTATTCTTTTCTTGTTCTTGTGGGTTACATTATACGTATTACGTAAACATATTTGATCGATTCGTAATTTTTAATTGAGCATTTTCTAAGGCAACGGTTATGTTCGTACTTTCTGCTTGATGTACTCCTTATTCTCTCTCTCGAACCGGGCATCGACGCGTATTGCTTCTAGTGTATAATATATAAATATATTTATATGTATATTATTGTAAGGATTTTCTCATTGAGAGTCGCATACTACTTCATTTGTACATTTAGTTTTTATTCCATCTAAGTAGATGCATTATTGTTATAGCATTGCATACCGATGAGGGTTATAGTCTTAGAGGGTTAAAATATCTGGAATCAAATTAAAGCTCATATGAAGACTCTCTCATATTGTGCATATGAAACAACAGGTTGATAGCTCGTAATTCCAGGGAAATCAGGCAAATGAATAACCACAATTGGACACCACCAAGCATGAATAATCATTGCTACGTTGACAAATTATGCAGTCCAGGTGGCTTATTGGGAAACATCATACTCAAGTGACTTATTTTGATTTTCTTCGTGATTGTCATTGCTTATAGACACAAAGTATACACATATTGGCAAATGAAGATCACGATAAATGTCCAGTACCTCATTTCAGAGCAGTGAATTCCAAACTTTCTTGTCCGTAGACCCCTAGACGATTTTTATTTTATTTTCCATAGACAAATATTTGTCAACATAACATTGAATTTTACTAAATATATGGTACTATACAAGAATAAGTGGACAGGTTTCTACGGAACAAAAAGCTAACATAATTAAACGGAACGAAATTCCGATAAATACACATATTACGACATAGCCAACGTTCTACATGAGAGAAAATTCTACACTATGAGAGCCTACTATCAGTCAATATGCGCGCTACAAACTGAGTGGAGGGTGGTTGTCCAGTCTTTTCACGCATGTCGCCATATAAGTATCTTTAGTCACATTTTTTTTAAATCTCCAAGCAACGGAAGATCAGTGCAATAGCATATGAAATTAAAAAGTCGGACTGTTGTCACGTGATTTGTCCACTGATTTTTATATTGTACCAAATATATTAACTGCAAATGTGTTTCTGACATCTGACACAGTGCTGTTACTTTTATCTGGTTTTTGTAGAGTGGACAATTGTACAAATAATTAAAAATTATTCATACCACTATTTAAAATAGTACATTTCGAGCACCCCTAATTTTAATTCTCGATAACATGGACCTCATGCAAATCTGAATCGACCATTATGGGGTCTATATAGACAACTTTAGGAACATATGCTTTAGAAAGAAGAGTTCAAATGAGTCATTTGATCTGTATAATTGTAAAGGGACACAGACCAAGCGTGCAGGAGACTTATGTCTAGACTTTTGAATGGTTAATCTTCGATATATTTTCAAAATTTTAAATAGTTATTGCAGCGTTTCATCTGAGGTAAATTATGTTAACATGGAAACATTGCTTTTTTTATTTCAATAAATATTCGATTTGGTAGAAAGCTCTGAGGAAAAGTTCCTGTCAATTCAATGAGAAAAGTCAGCCTGGAACCGAAATCACAGCTACGTCATGGCAACAGGTAGCTGTAATCATCAATATTGCTTGTAGTCCTTTTAAATTATATACATATTATATTTACATTAGTGAAAATGTAAGATACTGTCTGACGCTGGAATTTCAAATGGAATACACGTACTCTCTCGAGATTGCGACAAACTATACATTGGAGATATGCTGGCGTTTAGATGGCTGCAGCTTTCTCAGAAACGAAAAACTACTTTCACGTTAATCGATTAGGCAGGCGTTGGTTAACTTATATTTTCTGAAGAACGGTCGTATTATGTTGAGTCATTAGCTAACATTTTGCAATTGCGTGAACTTAGTAACAATATTCGTATATGAACATGAAAAATATGTTTAAAGAAAGAAACATTATTCAATGAAGCCAGAATAAGCAAAATAAAAGTTAAATGAACGTACAATAATTTAACAAACTCGACAAATGTCTTGATATATGAATACTTTGAAGTTTACCTAACATACAAAGCATGTGGTTGCGTCTGTAGGTCTCACCAATGGTCCGCTAGACATACCATACATGCAGCAGAAAACCTTAGTGGATGATATGCCGTTATATTGAGGTTATCTTCTTAGAGAAGCTTCATGGCGCGTCATCTATACAATTATGCTTGTATTTATTGTTGAAATATATTTCATGTTTACCTGAATATATATGTATTCACCCTCTGTGGTTGGGAGGGAGCAAGAGATGTACTGTGAAGCACTGGGGAGGAGGAAACTGACAGCATTGTTTTCTCCTATGGCTGAAACCCATCATAGAGGCACAGTGACTTAGGACGTGACAATTCTTTTGACTTGAACATTTGGTTGCATGCCTAGAGCAATAGAGAAGTTCGGCATAACCAGTAGTCAATTGGTGGAGGGAATGAGCACAGTGAACCCTATCTTGGCTACAGTGGCTAGGAGCAGTGCATAGGTTGAAACCTACCTTCCTGGAGGTGTGATAGTTATTCTCTGGCTCTGTCCCATGGTGGACCGAACATCCACAGACTTCCCAGCAATATAATGACATTTAATGACATTAGGTCAAAGGGCATGAGCCAATGGACCGCTGGATCAGCAACCAGTCAACCAACCAACAAAACATACCAAGCTTGACAAATGTCTTGTCATATGAACACTGTGAAGTTTACCTAACAC
Organism: Meghimatium bilineatum; assembly: GCA_034231615.1. Classification (NCBI taxonomy): domain Eukaryota; kingdom Metazoa; phylum Mollusca; class Gastropoda; order Stylommatophora; family Philomycidae; genus Meghimatium; species Meghimatium bilineatum. The sequence continues at coordinate 65,330,033 of CM067298.1, forward strand.
TCTAGACAAATGTCTTTTCACATGAAAACTTTGAAATTTACCTAACATACCAAGCTTGACAAATGTCTTTTCACATGAACACTGTGAAGTTTACCTTACAAACGTGACACATGTTGTGTAACTTGAACACTATGAAGATCACTTTAAACCCATCTTCAGATTGTATGTCCTGGAGAATGATCTATCGAAACGTACTTATCTTGACTGAGTCAAATTTGTTTGTGTTCTTCATTGGCTTTGGGAATAAATTATTTGCAAGGGGACCAATGATTATTCGAAGCAGCAAAGATGAGGAACTCAGCAAACAGGACATATACTCTAAATGGTTTATCATTAGCGACTAGAAACGTCGCATGCTCGAAATATCTGGGTGCTATGACTGACATAATGTTAGGAAAATAGCGACATATATATATATGACAGCACAGTGAGTGCCACACGGTGTATGAAGCATGTTCAGCACGTTTTTGGGCACATTAAGTCCTATGAAACGAGTGAGATCGCTCTAGCATTCAACCTTTGCTGTTTTAGTGTTGTCGGCGAAAACTGTTTTGGTTTGATCATGTAACGAGACACACGACTCGCTTTCTAAAATAATTTTAAAAGGAACAATCGTGGGTAAAAGGAGGAGAGGATGTCAGAGTTAATCTTGAATTGATAACATCATGGAAAGATCTCTGCCTTAAAATTACGGAGGTCTGCCGAAGACGAATGTGTCGGGCCACTGGCACAGCTAAAACGGCGAAATTAACGCATTTCCATTATTTTGACTACATTCTGCGGGGAAATCTATTATGGCCATGGTCCTGCTAGAAGGGAGATCCAGCGGGAGTTTGAGAATGCGCGCTGGAAGAAGACAAAATGGCCGAGGAAAGAGTTTTTTTTTAAAATAAATTTTAGTGCCAATATATTCAGTTTGGACCTCTACAATCCTAACGTGTTATGGTAATTATTATTATTATTATTGTATTGAAACTTGTTCAAATGAAAAATCTTTGGCATGTCACCAGCGCGTAGCCAAACTGTGTGTGTTCAGAACATGCGTATTTCCAGTGACAATATACGGCTGCGAGGCATATGCATTAAATGAAACAGTAGCAAAGAGAATTGCTGCTTTCAAAATGAGATGCGACTGAAACAATTTACGTATACCATAGACAGCTAAAAAGACAAATCAAGAAGTGTTAAGATCAATAAACGTAGAAGATGGTTGGTTCCTTAACAACATCATAACAATAAAGCCTAGCTATTTTGGTCCTATAAAGATATATAACAACATTGAAAGAGTAATAGCTGAAGGCATTGTAAACGGCAACATCGGAAGAGGGCTCCCAAGACGACAAAGGTGCAGTGATATATCAGACTGTTCAAACACGTCTCTAGCTGCGGCAAATGTCAACTCGCCCAGAATCGCGGAGCGTTCAGTGTTCCATAAGAAGTACCACTTTCTGGAAAGATTATATGATATGTTTAGCTTTGTTCATGTTATTTTTCTGCTGCTCCAATGAAAGCTGTAAAACAAGAAATGCCATATTTGATATTAATATACCCATGTGTTGTCATATTTGATATTAATGCCCATGTGTTGTCATATTTGATATTAAGATACCCATGTGTTGTCATAATTGATATTAAGATACCCATGGGGTTGTCATATGTGATATTAAGATACCCATGTGTTGTCATATTTGATATTACGATACCCATGTGTTGTCATATTTGATATTAAGATACCCATGTGTTGTCATATTTGATATTAAGATACCCATGTGTTGTCATATTTGATATTAAGATACCCATGTGTTGTCATATTTGATATTAAGATACCCATGTCTTGTCATATTTCATATTAAGATACCCATGTGTTGTCATATTTGATATTAAGATACCCATGTGTGGTCATATTTGATATTAAGATACCCATGTGTTGTCATATTTGATATTAAGATACCCATGTGTTGTCATATTTGATATTAAGATACCCATGTGTTGTCATATTTGATATTAAGATACCCATTTGTTAATTGCATTATGTTCAATTACTGTTCCACTCTAACGATAAGTCACTATTTAAAAAAAAATCCTAATATTGACCATGCCTTCAACATTATTAAAGGGAAATAAATGTAATTAAAGGCAAGCCTGACATATTTCATTTTGACTCGTAGGACCAATTTTTCTTATTTTTAATTACTTCATTAATATTTTTTAAATTTGTATTTTTTAATTTGGTACATTAAATATGGACAATTGTCAGTTATTTGTATTTTTCTTCAAATAAATGTAAATTATGTTTAACCTTTCTTGGCAGCATTGTGACGAGCTAATAATGATGTGTTCTTGAAACTGATGATAAAATATATCTCTCAACTGTAGGCGGAAGCTCCTCACATTCCATATCGTTTCTGATAGAAGCAGGGTTCCCACTCAGTGGAGTAGCCCAGCTGACACAAAAACACGATTTTATTTAATGTTTATTGTGTCAAAGACACTGGGTTTTTTAAGGTAAAATTTTATAAAAGCATGATTAGTCCCCGAATGGAGGAATCTCAGTACAGAGGCATTTGAGGATTATCATATCATGTCATGAGTCCAAATTTAATTGATAATTTAATGGATAACATTTCATTGTTAATGTCTGAAAGTTTCTTTATGCCAAGATTGAAAAATTATTTCCGTAAAATATAATGTTGGTACATGTTTGAAATTATGGTGTCCATTAATACAGCAATAATGGGACGTTCATATTTTTGAACAACATATATTGCTGGAAAATAGGTATAACAAAGTGCCAATTTGACAGAGAAAACGCTCTAGAAAGGATGTAGAGAAATGGTGACTCGAGCTTCTTCGGAGCGTGTTAGACGAGGGTAATCAGTTTATTACTGTCTATCACTGACTAGACAGCGGGCACTTAATCTGAAGTCATGAAGTTGATTCATAACTCATCTTACCTAAATATGTACCCGTATATATATATTCGCTGACCATTTATTGCCTTTCGGCGTCAGGGGTATGTTCTTTGGAGATAGCCCTCATGTGTGATGTGTTTATTATGGAATTTGTTGCCTCTCTTATTTCAGTGGTCCATTGTTTTCGAGGTCGGCCTTGAGGCTGACCTCGAAAGACCGCATCATACAAACATATATATGATGAAATAATCGAAGCCCATAGCCTTTCTGGCAAAATCACAGATTACATCTGCGTTAATGCGGTAACATCCAGACTCATATGAGCTCTTAACTCTCAAAGACATGCATTTGTAAGTGGGGTTTATGAATGCACGTGTAGTCCCAGAAGGAAGGTATTCCAGTGCACAGTATCCCAGGATAACGCATATTTCCAGAAGATCACACATGTCTGGGCCAAGCAACAACTCATCACTCGTATCTCTGATTTTCTAACAAATCAGAAATTATGGTACATTTAGTACTCCCCGCCACCAAAGATTCTGTCACACACGGGCAAATGTGCAATGTCCGCTAACCTGCAACTTTTTGACATTCATGGGTATTGTTTGATCAAAGACACAAATAACAAATTTAGACAAAATGTCACATGATGATTTTATTCTCAGGTGACAGGATGTAAAGATATCGCCCATCTTTACATATCAACAATACAACATGTCTGGAACGAATACAGTGTCCTAAATCTTTAAAATTATAAAATAGAAGTCCAAGTCCTTGGTGCACACATCAATATATATATATATATATATATATATATATTATATGTTATTAGTACGAGTATATAGCATTGTCACTAACTCTATATACTATGTTGCTGCTAATGTTGATTACAACTACAAACAGATCGTTCACATTCTTCCAGGTTTATTTTCTCATTTGAATTTCAGATAATGCTCATGTTAGACAACTATAGCAGACAATGGATGTAAGTGTGCTAAATGCTAGTGGCATTATGCGGTTAAATACTCGTTTTACGTGAGATATTCACTGATGACTGTCAGTAAATCTCGCTAATATCGGGAAATTTAAACAAAATAAGCGGACATTATAATATATGGACATACAAAGGTATATAAGAGGCACATGAAGTCAACTGATATTGAATTATTCTTCTGTTTATAAGTGCCATATATTTATATGCTACCCATATTATGATACTTTAATTATGGTGTCTATTTAGACGTCTAGCAAATAGTTGTTTTTGTCTATCACGTGTACCATCGATTTGTTGTTAATGTCGATGAATTCATAGTGATGTTTGTTTGTTTTTCGTTCGCTCCATTGTAACCATCACGGATATCCGTGCGATTTCCGCCGGGAGCGTGATTACGTTGTGCCACCGTTATGCGCCTTGTAGGCCTAGCACATCCGATTTCGGCATGCCTTGACAATTCGGGTGGGCTACCCTTAGCCTGTGACAGCCTCTATATCTGTCTCCAGGCACGCGTAGTGGAGACTCTTCGCCCAGACGATTTTCTTGCTCTCGTCTGACTCGGACGAGGTGTTCCACTGTCTATGAACTTGCTTCGTGTAATTGGACGTGCTGTGCCTGTGCCCATTGGGTACTGAACCGTTTCTCGTCCGTGAGCCTGGTTCCTTAAGGGGAAGAACTCAACAGAGGAGTTGGACCCTGGCTCTTTCGCCCTCTTAGCCACGGTGTCATTCACCGACATCGTGTACCCCTTGTCCAAGTTCGAGTCTCACACCACGCGTTTGAGAGCAAGGCGTTCTCGAGCTGAGCGTCCTTGTCCCAATAGCGCCTGAGCCCATCAGGTACTGAACCCTTTCTCTCTTCAAGTGTATTTCCGGTGTAGGAAAACCTGACAGTAGAGTTGGGCCAGGGCTATGTCGTTGTCCCTTTTGTGCCTGAGCACATCGAGTACGGAACCCTTTCTCTTCGCGAGCATATTTCCGGTTTAGGAAGGCTCGACCTTAGAGTTGGATTAGTTCTTCTTGCTTTACCAAACACCAATGAATGGGTCTGGGTCTCTGCCTGTAAGGAACACAGGTAACTAGAAACTCGTCTCGAGCTGACGGAGCTTGTAGTTCCCCTTTCCTAAGGACTTTTCACTTTCTATTTGCAGTTTGCGCTGCCCTCTAGCGCTGTTCTGCCCTTTCTTTGTTTCATTGTACTCGGTATGAAATCTATGTCTCTCGCCATGCATCTACCTTTACGTGCATTTTACATTGGCCGCCCCTCCAATGTTCGGACTGGACTGACTAGCTTCACTGTATGTCGACAGTGTCGCTATATGTGGTGATGCTGGTGGTGTCGGAGATATGTCTGTCTCTGTGCAGGCAAATCTCTTTCCATCTGCTACCTCCACATCTCGGACACGATCCCCAAATGATTTGGCCAGAATAAGCTCGAGCTGCTGTATTTCTGTTTCCAGGGTGCACCGCTTGGAGGTACATTTGGGATCTTGGTTATCTGCTAACCCTGGGTCCGCCTAGAGCAATGCGTTCCCTTTGCACCCCAATTCATAGTGATAAGAACATAGTAAGACATATGAAACATGACAAGAGGAAATCAAGAAAGAGAAATATGTAAAATAACGGATACCATGTAAGTAGGAAGATGGTTTATAAAAGGAGAGATTTTAAAGTATTTAAACATAACATTTCGATGTGTAAATGTCAACATTGATTGTACAGTAATTCTTGATTCCGATTCCTTAGTTGAGTGTCTTTCTTTTTCTAACGAAGATTATTAAGTCTTCTTGTTGGTGCAGAACAAACAAAAGACAGCATGTGTGTACGAATAAATGAAAGGCTGATTTCTTTGACATATTCTTCTTTGCTGTTACATATTAAAGAGTTGAGCAAAAGTCTACGATCGATAACAGTCCTTGACAAATCTCTCACTGGGTGTTAGTGATGTCTGCCTTGCTGACTGAACATCAGACAATGATCATAGTTTATCTCTCACATTTCTCTTTTCAAATTTTAAATTGGTTCACACTTTATATACAAGAATGGATTTTCCCTTATTTTAAGACACTTGTAAGAATGAAAATATCAGCTGTATAAATTCCGTTCTGTGAAGATTTTTATTAAAAAGGCTGCGTTTAGCTCAGTATTCAAAAGCTTTCCTTGAACTATACCATTATATAATTATTTTCCAACAGGGAAATGTCTACCGCACTTGCGAACCAGTTTTGGTCAATATATATATATATATATATATATATATATATATAACTACGAACTAGATAGTTAATTCTTCGTCGGATCAGCATGGCACTTCGTACGTCCATAGTAAATCCAGTAGATGAGGGTGTGGTGTCGGGGTGTTCAAATCTTGCCTCTTAGCAAATCAAAACATGACTTCTATTACTAGGAACCTAACCTAGGTAGAACCTAACCCTCCTCTCTTTTAGCGAATTTTCATTGAAATGTTTGAAATTGTTCACAAAAGGGTGGAGGAATCTACATGCAAAACCCAGGAATGACTTTTTTTAAAAAGGACCCCCCTCCCGTTTACGGAAAATGTATCTACATTCTGCCATATGTGATTCAATATCGTATTAATCGATCTCGTATTAATCGATCTCGTATTCATCGATCTAGTATTAAGTATGTAATACATGACACTTCCGGTTCGGTGTCACTTGATAACTCTTCTTTTGATTCATATATGTTGCTCGCTTCTTTCTACACCATCCTAGACTCCCAGGTCCTGCATTATAGCCATCATCATAACGTGACATATTCCTTCCAGAACGTTGTCTTTGAAGGCATGAACCCGACTCTATCCGTTGCCCATCGTGCTGTCTCCTCCAATGATATTTTCACAGTCTTTGATGTCATCTGACCATCAAGCTTCTACTTCCCGGAATTGTGCCCATAATATACGCCTTTCCATGACATTGTGTCTTGTTATGTGTCGTAAATATTTCAGTTTACTATGTATTCTAGCCATAGATACTAATTATAATACTAATAATACACTCATAACCCGTCATGGTCGTACGGAGTATCACATTGAGACATTTGGTTGCAGAAAGATCTATATACATCTCTATCCTCTACCATGCTGATGCGTTTGGGAACTTCACAACCTGCCCATTCTTTAATATTATTCAGCCATGTTGTTTTCTGAGCACCTTGTCCTCTTACCCACTTACTGAACCTTGAAGAATATCTTTTATCAACGAGGAATGTCTCAACACATGCCCATACAATTAGAGTTTGCGAAGTTTCACGATTGTCAACAGTGGTTCTTGTTGTCGAGCTAATTAATTCATTTTATCACGCACAGAAACATTGTTCTTATGTTCTCGATAACAGATACACAACACACGTCTATAGTATTTGTTTTCCAACGCCTGGATTCTTCTCTCAAAATGTTCTGTTCTCACAACCATATAGAAATATTGACAAAACCAAATATTTATATAAGTTGATCTTACTACTAGTTGTGATCATGTTTTCCAAATAGTGGTTACTCTTGTCATGACGACCATGACCATTGCCAGTCGTTTCTTAACTTCAGCTGTTGATTCACCAGCGCCACTAATATGGGCTCCCAGATAAGAGAGCATAGAAACATCCTCCAACCTTCGAATGTTAAGATTCATATATTCTTTCGAACTACGTGAGTACTTCTATTTAACAATATTTTACTCTTATGTGCATTGAACACAAAACATCATAATAATTCAAGTGTATGCTCAAATATCTGCAGCCAAGGAGCAAGAGCTAGACGTTTTCTATGACAGACTGCAGGAAACAATAGACATAACACACAAACATAATATAAAACTAATAATATGTGATCATAATGCGAATGTTGGTAAGGAAAGAAGACCTGAGGAATTTAGGGTAAAATGCCCATTTGGAATTAGGACAGTAAACTAAAAGAGAGAAATACTACTAACATTCTGCCTAGAACATGACCTAGTAATTGCCAACACCCTGTTCAGCTTTGCATATGTAGGATCAACCATCAACACCACAGACGATTGTTGGGTAGAGATACAAAAGAGATTAGCAATGGCACTACAAAAAACATCACAGGTGGAAAATCTATAGCAAGGAGCAAACAGAAACTACTAAGAAGCTATTTTTCCAGCGGCAACATGCGGTTGTGAGATGTGGGCAATAAAATCGACAATGGAAAAGAAATTATTTGTATTCGAAAGGAAATGCTATAGAAAAGTTCTAAGAATATCTTGTAAAGAAAAAAGAACTAACGCAGATGTCCCCAAAGATCTAAACATAGAAGAAGACTTGCTCCTCAAAACTATCAAAAAACGCAAACTTACATATTTTGGACATGTAAAAAATCAGCGATTTGCAAAGATTAATCATGGAGGAGAAAGTTTCAGGAAACAGAACAAGAGGCAGACCAAGAAAACGATGGACACAAAACATCGAAGACCTTCTGAACATGATACTGGAAGAAGTTGAGTAGCTCGCACAGAACCGTGATGCTTACATACTGGCAGTGAGGACAATGGTCTGCAAAGGACACGTCACATATATAGTGCATTGATCTCCATACCAAGTTTTCGCCAGATAACTCCAATCGTGTTAACTCTTGTAATTCTGATTCTGTTGTCGCCATCATATCGATATTATCAACGAAGCCGATATTATAATGTGTCATCCTATAATTGACGTTGATGGATGAAATCCATCTCACACTTCTCTCATGATTGCTTCTATGTAGATGTTTAAAATGTGTTGGTAACAAGTAAGTATTCTTGTCGAACTCCTACATTAATTTTGAAAATTCATCAATTTCTATATCTATGAATACACCACTTTTTGTTTCTTTTTATAGTGCCTTTATGTTGGTGATAATGTTTTAGTTAAAATTAAATTATAACATAATATACCAAAGATGTGTATGCAAAACGCGTAAAAAGCTTTAGTGAAATCAATAAAATAGATCTCGTTGACGTTTTTTTTTAACTTATTAGCGATAAATTGAAAATTTGCTCTACAGTATTAATGTTCTTCCTGAATCCGAATTGTTCTTCTGTCAAAATTTCTTCTGCTTTATAGCAACAAAGATGCGAAAGAAGAAATAACCTCATATAGTCCAACTGGTCCAACATACGTGTTTGCATTCAAAGTAATCAGCATGCTCCATTGAACTGTGATTAGTTACGTGCCAACATGGTCATAGTAACTGTCTAGATATAAAGGTAACTGCCAATGCAAGCGCGAGATAATAGTAATGAGCATAATAAACATAGAATAACATAAATAACCAATATGTGAGAGGGAAAAAATAAATATGAAAACAGCTTTAAAAGAGGAAATGCTAGAAGAGGTAGAGTAATTTCAATATTTGAGTAACTAAAGATTATTTGTGAGGAAAATACGGCCTCCAGATAACATCAAGCTAGTTAAGTCACTGTAACTGATCCGCTGGGGTACAAATAGTTTCACATTGCTCTCGTATGATCCCCAGGGTTAGCACATAACCCTGATCATATTTATGTATTTCCTGGTGTTTTCTCATGAAAACAAATATATTGCGGTTCGTTTTGGGGTTCTGGCTGACACTTTTAGCTTTGGGGATCGCGTCCGACGCTTTGGGGGTTATAAATAGAATGATAATATATTTAAATGAGACACGCAACATATACTGTATCTCTCAAACGAGACAGTTAGATGCAATGTCTTCACATGGTGTTCATGCATTCTGTCTCACACAGCTGGAATGCAGATCCATTGGAGAGGCAATCAATGTACTTGCCCCGATATGAGTAGAGTTCGCTACTGTATAGTAGCATCTAAACTACATATAATTAATGCCTCTGGAGAGGGCAACACAAACTAAAGGGCAACGTTATGTATAAATACGTGCAAAAATTTAACAAAAATTCAGCACGAAACTTGTCATAGTGTTTGTTCATGGTCAAGAGCACACAACAGTAAAAACGAAATGGCCGATGGCAAAACGTCCGACCCACGATAAGAGACCCCACTCAAAGTAGAAGACATGATTCAAGTATTGGATACGTCAAATTAGAGAATGTATTCCTGATTATGAAATAAACCTTTGAATAAAGTTCCTCATTTCACAATGTGAACGCGCCGAACAAATGCCGAATTCATTCTACATATCCATGTGTAGACACATTTTGAAAGTTGAGTGCTATAATTCCGATCATGTACTTACATTTGCGAGTATATATTATACTAACTTGTTATATCCTCAATAATAAAAACTCGCCTTTCAGGTTCTGATACAAGATGTCCCTTTCTAGTGGAACAATACTGGATTAGGAATGGAAATATAAGGTTACCCATTTCCGTAACATAAAAAGACGTTGACACATACTTCTGTATTTAGTCAATTCTGTATTTAGACTATCAAATACTCGGAGTGTCATTAAGAGAAAGAATTAGAAGCGATAATATCAGATAAATAACTAAAAAAATACCAGTATTGTAACACATCAAAAGACAACAGATCAAGTGGTTTTCACTCACTTTCAGACTACCAACACACAGCATGCCACAGATGGCCATGACACATAGATGTCACGGATATAAAGTTAGAAGCAGATCATGTGAAAGATGGAACACAAAAATCAACGCCACAGGAGCGAAATACCGTTAACAGAAACACACAAAAAAAGCGGATGTGGTTTTGTTGCCTACAGAAACGGCTTGAAGTTGGTGGAGAAATCTTCAGCATATTCCACTGTCACATCGCGCATGAGGTTTGAGATAGAGGGAGTTAGAGCAGCACTTAATAGGTTGATAATTGATAAACCAACACACTCAGTAATACTCACAGACTCTCAAAGCATGCTGCGCAAGATAGAAATGTTCATGCTAAGAAACGAATGATGAGACTTATTGAATAACTCAGTTCAGAGCATTACGTGGATATACTGCCCTGGTCATACTGGGGTCAGAGGAGACGAGAGAGCCGAATTATGGTAAGCAATGCGGCGATAGACGGCAAAATCATAGAAGAGATAAAGCAGACTTGATCAAGGCAGTAATAAATTCATTTCAAGATGAAGATGGTGTCAAAGAGGATGAGAACGTACCCATACAGACAATGTTAGAAATGGGAGTATCTAGGTGAGAAAAGGAACAGTAAATGTTTTGGAAAGTCGCGAAGATCACACAGTCAACACCTGACCGGGACTCTGAGTCTACATAAACTGGGATGCTGGAGCTGAAGGTGGAGCACTTATGGGAATGTCCCCCGTGCTGTGTAGCTAATTTCTAATCAAGAATGATGAATCAAGAATACAAGAATAGATCAGGACTGTTATAATTCATACTGTCGAGGAACAAACGAAATGTCTGTTAGAGTGTTGTATAAATTGATCGCCGAGGCTCAAGTGAGGGCTAGGGTGCATGCTAAGCTATATGTTTATGTTTCACGTGAGATTTAGAATATATATATATATATATATATATATATATATATATATATATATATATATATATATATATATATATATATATATATATATATATAATTATATACAATTCACATTATATACAATTCAATTTATGTGCGTTTTTCTCGTGACGAGTATATATTTGTGAACTATCCAAAGTGTTATACCATACCATCCTTTTTAACTCACATCTTCAGTTTACCCACTTACGATGGGTTTTCACAAACCTGCGCTTTTCTACATGTAAGCTTGAATGATCTCACGAGAGTGTTTTATTTCGTAACTCGCACCGATTGGCATTTTCCAGATGTTTCTCCCACTAGTTGTAGTTGTGTTGCAGTGAATTTGATCGAATCATTATCTTCAATGGGATATGTCAAAAATTCGATAATAAAGGTCAATGAACTATCTCTAGAAATAGATCTAATTTGGCTAGAAGTTGTATTTTAGCACACGTATGTTTCAAATACCTGTGAGTGCGTGGTATTTGGTGTATATAATACTACTTATTATATAAGAAATATCATACATAAACATTATTTTCATAGACTGAAGAAACCTTTTTTATTCGAGAGAGGGAGGGATCTGGAATAGAGGAGGAATCTGGGAGGGAGGGAGGAATCTGTGTGAGAGGAAAAAGTTAAAAGAAATGCACAGAATGATTATCTTCTCTATCATGTAGGTTAGCGCGATATATCTCGTATCTATAATAGTGGTTATCAATCTTTTTGGCACATGGATCTATCTTAGAACATATTTACTCTTGTAGACTCTCTGCTACCTTAAAATGACATTGCCTTTATATGCTAGCTATCAAAATCTTCATTGGTGTCATTATTACGGTGTATCGCTGATTTAGTTATCCACCTGTGGTGACAATTGTAAATCTGTTCCTCCCATTTCAAATTTGTTTTTCCCCACCCTCTTCATCTCCCGTGACCCCTGATGGGACTATATGACACACGTTGAGAATCACTGATGTAGTACGTCGGCGTGGATAGATATAGAAGCGATATGTCCAAAACAGTCAACGGCATTTTAATACAGGTGGTCACTCAGAAAAAATTGACAATTGGGATTCTCTAAGACATATATTTTTTCCGCCGAAGACCTATGTGTCGGACCATTGGCGCAAATAAACGACGACACAACGTATTTTGATTCTCTGGACTACATCCTGCTGGAAATCTAATAGGACCATGGTCATGCTATAAGAGAGATCCAACAGGAATTTGAGAATGAACGCTAAAGAAGAAGAAGAAGACAGATGTCTCTTAGTGGATACTGAAAATGTTTGCATGAAAAAATACAATGCCAAGCATTAATACAGATCAGATAGGAAGCGATGTAATGTGACCAGTATTTCTATCTGTTTCAAAGTCATTGTATTAATACGGAGAACATTGATTTACTATGCCATCTTAGATTTTTCTCAGTTTCTGTTCATTTGATCATGACCGTGTACATCACTCATAAGACCTTTCAATATAATTAATTAGGACTACTTTCGTTTCGCTTTTTTATTATTGTCGTAATTTGTGCTGGTTATTATTTATATTTATAATACTAGAACAGATAATGTGATACATTGCGGAACCACAGCTGGGTCCATCTCAATTTGGTTTTAGAAAAGGGGCAAGCTGTACAGACGCACTATGTATACTGAGACAACTGATTGAAAAAGCAATCGAATAGAATCAAGATTTAGACACATTATATGTAGACCAGAAATGGCATTCAACAGAGTAGATAGAAACATTATATAGGAAACCTTAGACATGTATAATGTCAGAGGACAGCTGTTAGATAATATAAAAGCGATATGTCAAAAATTTCAAAACTCAGTAAGAACAACAAATGGAGTGACTGAATCTTTCGAAACAAGATCTGGAACGAGACAAGGGTGCGTGCTCTCTCTACTTTTCAACATATATATGAACATAATAATAAAAGAAGCTCACATCATCAAAGAGAAGAACATTGCAAATAAACTTGATGAGAAACTTAATAAATGAAATCAATAAACTATTATTTGCCGATTTATCAATTCTAATATACAAAAACGAGGAAAATTTGCAATATCACATCAATGCATTTCTTTTATCATGTCGGCAGTGCACCATGAAAATAAATGTACAAAAGCAGAAATTAGCAAGTCAACAACACCAATGGATATAAAAATAGACAATAACAAAGTGAAATAGGACAAAGAATTTAAATATCAAGGCAGCAGTTGTTCTAAAATGGAAGACTAGACAGAGAAATAAAAACAATGTGCCAGAATGCAAACACAGTGAACTACCAACTTTTACCATTATTTATTCTCACAAAGATCATGATGGAAATAAAAATAACAAATAATATCTACAATTTTTATACCAACACTCTGCTACAAATGTCAAACATGGTCTTTAACAGTATCGCAGCAGAGAAAACGTTACATGAGAAATGAAGTGTCTTAGAAAAACTGCAATGGTTTCCAAACTAGGTAAAATAAGAAATGAAGAAATTAGGAAACAAGGTGGTATAATATCATGTATCGAACATATTGAGATACATCAAGTAAAATGGTTCGGTCACCTTATGAGAATGAAGCCAAACCAAATGCCAATAAGAGCATATAACAAAAAAATATCCAGACGTAAATCCAAATATAGATCAAGAAAATAGTGAATAGAAAACATCAAGATAGCCTTCAATACTGAATGCAACCACGGAGACTACACCTGACCTTGGAACAACAGCTTAAGCTTTCACCAATACGCTTAACGGTAAATGTGAATGCGATCAGCCATCACCTGAGACAGCCAATTAGACAATAGACTATTTATATACTTAGAATCGCCTTGGCTATTCTTATCATGTGAACCCAAGTAAATAAATTGTGACAAACGAACAGCCTGACAATAATGAAAATCGTAACAACTGACGTTCCTAATTATGTACAGATTTCTTGTACTGGTGAGGATCTCAATTTGACTCTGTAACAATTCCTATATCCTAAATTTAATATGGGTTTTGTTGTAGCCATTACCCATTTTCACCTTCATGTGGAATGTTCCTATTTTAAGCTTTACTGAGAAATAGAATTTCAGGCAATTATAATAGCAATCATAAACCGGAGATAAAAAAAACAGGGACAACAACAAAAATGAAGAAAAAACAAAACACACAATTTGACTAAAACTGACACACATATACAAAGCTCAAACATCACTCTTCAATGGATACCCTCCCATTTTTGTATAGCTGGAAATGAGATAGTTGATGCCGTGGCAAAAGTAGGAGATAAAATGGAATAATTCAGTTATCTTATGCCATACAGTGATGCCAAAATACTAATCCGCAACCACTATAAATCACAGTGAAAGGAAGATATGGATATTGACTCAAAATCAAACCTAATACGCCAACGCCATAGGCAACAGTAGACCATCATTTTTTACTTAGAACTGGCCACTGCAGGATACAGTACCACCTGTATCGGATCAGGGTGACCTACACACATTAATGTCCATGCGGAACAGGCATACAGACTCCTGAACACATACTGCAAGACTGTCCAGAATACAAAGAAATGCGAGGCAAGACATGGTCAGAATTGACTGACCTGAGGCACAAACGTTTTGGCAGTCGCTTTGACCTGAAGAAAAATGGTAGTTTTGTCCTAACAAAATAAAAAGATTACTGAACTTAGAAAATTAAGAAGAAAATAAAATAAACTCAGTGGTTTAACTTGCTTTCACAGCTGCATAGAATCAATAGTTTTGAGTATGAGTAAAACATATCAGCATCGAACACTGTACATCCATCGTCGTAGATATAAATCGGTACGGAAAAGGGGGGATACCTAAATAAATATCTTCTTCATGGGGCATCTGTTTATTTTCGTGATTTTTTTAGTGTACTTTTTTTTTCTTGAAACCAATATGGGAGATGGTTCTAACACTCTACATACCACCCACTTAATTTACGGCACTTTCAGACAGACTCATTTACCATTACATATATATATATATTAGAGTGTAACGTCCACATTTCCAGTACGTTGTTGATGTATCAATATATTCGTATATATACAGTATATTTATTTGATGGTTGTCTTGTTTATATTTACCTCAATCTACCGTTGTCTTAAGAGGGAGCATGATTCATACTTCTGAAAATCTTCTGAACGTACTAGGTATTTGAAGTCCATTGACTAGAACGATTCATTGATGTACCTTTCGATAATGTAGAAATGCTCACAACAGCAATCGCATTTCTGAGCACGAAAATGAACTTAATATTTCTGTTAGTAGATTACGCAACAGCTTTATCATTTGTCTAGGAACGACTCCCAATTCACATTTTTTTAAATTTGTCATTGAGTAACTCAATAAACAAGTTTTGTGAACAGCCGTGTAATGCCAGCTATAGCAGTGCAACCGCCATAACTATTTTCTGAAATCGTAATAATACTCGTAAGAGGAGTGATGTAGCCTAAGAGAAAGTGAGCTTGTTTGCTGTCACCAGGTTACCACCTGCCAGGTTCGAAACAACTTGGACTAAAATAATCGGGCTCGTGATTGCTTGCCTGACACGACTGCTCTCAAACTGACCCAGCTGTAAATGAGTTGTCGAAGGTAAACACAGGGAACAGACCACCCCACCTAATAGTTCCTGCTGCTTAGTTCATGAAGGGTTATCTTCATCATCCACTGCAGGTTGCTGCCATGTGATCTATCTTTACCTAATACTGCTCGAGGTTGTGGTCAATGCACTGTCAAAATTGTTCCACTGGATGGCGTAGAAAAAGTAAAATGACAGAGTTGATTACGGGAGACTCAATAGTTATCACAAGGCAAATGTTTGTCTTATTATGCCACATCTCAAGATAGTATTATAACATTTCTGAGTATTACGCAGTTTGGAGGCATGATCGTGTTGTTGACTGAAATATTCTACCTACCTAAGCGTATTAAAACATGTTTAGGTTTGAGATAACCATTTCAAAAAATACGCTTATTACTGTCCCTAGTAAACATAAACTACGGTGTGGGCCTAGTAATAAAGAAAATTATAAGGTACGGTACTGGTCTGGTAATTACCATGTATAACAACAACTGGGGTCTTTGTTACCTCTAATATTTTATGGTAAAGTGTCCTGATATAACCTAATTGGACTTTGTTGTCCGCTGGTTGAAAGGGGCACGCCTCTCCAAAAGAGAGGTAAACTTGTTAACTACCAAATTTACCATGTATTTATATCCTAGTGGTATCTTTCTTTCCATGTTCCGTGGTTCATGAGAGAAAGAGTAAAATACCCCATTCACGTGACAAATACTGGTGACGCTTTCTGCACTTGACCTAAAGCAACCGAATAGTTTACTATCTAATAACACCCTGTCTGTAGCATCCATCCGTGGCCAATCGCGTTTCGTTAAGCTCCATCATTGTATCCAC
The DNA here is from genome assembly GCA_034231615.1 of Meghimatium bilineatum. NCBI lineage: Eukaryota > Metazoa > Mollusca > Gastropoda > Stylommatophora > Philomycidae > Meghimatium > Meghimatium bilineatum. The sequence continues at coordinate 65,346,834 of CM067298.1, forward strand.
TCTGTGATCCACTCATAATCAACCCCCATCACTCGCTAGCTTGCTGTGGAATGTGGATAGTGATAGTGTGTGTGTTAACAGCTGTTTAGTGGGATAAGATGCCTACTTGTGTCAGTGAACTCGTCACGCCATGCACACGTATGTTAACACGTTATCACAGTGATGGAGAGTATGACAGAATTAAGTCCAAAATGGTTGTGCTCATATTCACAGTGCTATCTGATATAAGGTTGTTCGCTGCAACAGTTATACCCCCATTTCCAACGTTCGTTTCAATATATGTGTGCCCCTGTCATACCTGGTTGAGGATGTTTGCAGTTTTCAGCAATCTAATACTATGTGCGATAATGTATGTATATCTTCTTGGTAGGAACATATGGATCTCGGAATATTACGTAGTATGTTCACATGGAAATTGAGTCCACATTTGCATGTTCTAAGATTAAACAATGGTGGCCTGTGTGTCATTTATGTGTGGATGGTTGAAAGCGCCAAAAAGCAATCCCATCGCGACACCAAAGAAATTATTAGATTTTGTTGAGCCTGAACAAGAGCTTTACCCAGTGCTTGATAATGCGTAATTTAAGCTCTGCCTATCTCACTTGGATGTCAGAGTCTTAAAGTAAATGAACGAATAGCAACGTTGTTTCCTGTGACGCACACAGAGTTGACTAAAGGAGTTTAAGTGTCGAGTAAGTTAATCTCAAAGCAAAGCATAGTAACACAAAAGTCACGCTGAAGTAATATGTCAGGTCAAAGGAGCTGTTTTAAACTCGTGGAAACAGTGACAAACCATATTTGGTTCTCTGAATTATATTCTGCCAAACAGAATAGGTTCTGGGTTCAAAACGTTTGTAGAAGTAGGAAAAATGTAGAGTGGAGCAAATTATCTTCACACTATAAATGTATGGGGCATTTATATGTAGGTAAAATTTTGTATAAAAATTAAAAAATTACACATGAATTAATATTTACAATTTCGCACAGAAAACAATAATAATTAAAACTTAGTGAAACAAATACGTTTTTTATGTAGCGAAATACAAACAATGTCACTACCTCAGAACTCTACAGAAATGAACAAGGAAATAAGAGACGAGAAATAAAAAAAGTATATAAATAATGTATCTTTAATATATCCCCTGGTACATTAAAGGTGAAAGTAGAAAAATTATATTCGATAAAACGCTACTGTAAGATGGAAAGATTATGTGACAGATCTGCTTTAACAACAGCACAAAATTACAATACAAAACAATGATGTACCATAGATACTGAAATCAGAAATAGAAAATTCAATTAAAAAAATAAAACCCGGAATGGCTACAGGCTATGACAACATACCAGCTGACATAATAATAACTCTAAATGGTTTTGGTATGGAAACCATCACAGAAATATGCAATGACAATTTTCGGTATGTAGATACTAATGTCCTTTTGTCATAAAGTGAACAGTGACGACAAAGAAAAGTTGATAAATCAAGTAAAGAATATGGACTAGATATAAACATCTAAAAAAACAAAAACTGTGACAAATTAGCACAATCGCAGAAGAGCAGGTGTTAAACATAAAAATATATGGACAGATACTATGACAAGTAGATCATTACCAATATCTTGGACACACAATCACAAATGATAGTAGATGTGAAACTTTAGTTAAAAGGTGAACAGCAATTTCTAAAAGTACTTTCAATGAAATGAGCAAACTATTAAATTCTAAACAAATTACAAACAAACCAAACAGTAGAATTAGTAAATGTAGCATATTTTCTTTTTAAATGTATGACTCACAAACTGGATGCATAGGGTACCGCATTGCTCTCGGCGGTGTCAAGGGTTAGCATATAACGGAGATCCTAGTAGTACCTGCTCGTTGTGTACCCTGGAAACAGCAAAACACTTTTCGAATCGTTTCTTGGAATATGGTGACTGCAGATGAATTAAGAATTGATTGCAAAAGACAAGCAATATTTTTCTAAATCTCTGAACCAACACATACAAAGTCACAGTCGATACACAGTGACACAGCTCAGTCCGGCTCGAGCATTCGAGTGGCGACCAATGCAATTGTCTCGAAATGGGCAGAACATCACGACAGCTAATAGAGTCCAAAATATAACGATCGTCAGAACAATGAGAGGGCGCAGAGCGCCAGAGGGCAAGCGGAAAGACAAGAAAGTTAAAAGAAAACCGGAACTAATGTCATGTTCAGCTCGAGAACGTACTTCGAGTTTCCGGTATTTCCTAGCAGACCAGTCCTAACACTACCGTCGATGTTTTCGTATACCGTAATCATGTATACCGAAAAAAAATATGAACACTCAGACTTGGACGAGGATTTCATGATGTCGATGAATGACATCTCGGTTAAGAATGAGAATGAACACAGGCCCAACTGTATCGTCGATGCTTTCCTATACCGGAATTATGCTCGTAGAGAGAGAAGTTTCAGTACCCAATGAGGACAGGTATAAAATGCCTAATTATGTAAGACTAGTTCACTGGAAGCGAACACCTCTTGTGAGATAGGCGCAGTCGATCCAAATCTAAACCCTGACTACCCTCTCCGCGAAGACTGCCACACATGGGCATGTTTTGGACTGAAAAGTCCAAGGGCACAGTGGGTTATAAACCGTTACGGCGTAGAGTCGATACACAATGCCGCCTAACGGCATATAGGAAGGCTATCAAAGGCAAGTCCAATATCTGGATTAATGACATGACGAAAACGGATATGCTCGGCCTCAGATATGCTGGGCCAACCAAAGTGCAAATAACACAGGTCTGCTGTGGAGCTACCAACACAGCGTGCTTCACTTTACCCGGCGGAAATAACACCAACTTTCATAGTCGATATTGGAAAGCGAACACATGAAGAGAAGATGATGACTAAGAAACATGGACAATGAACACACAATGCGAAGACAGAATTGAAGAAATGAAATATGATAAAGAAGAATAGAGAGAACTTTAGGGATCGAGATGAACACAAACAAAGAGACTCTAACAACAGTTCGTATTATGTCATCATCATCATCAAATGCCGTCTCCGCAACGAAGGTTGGTTGAAACAGATCTCCAGCATCCCATGTCTCTTGTTTTGGTGGTGCACTCTGCTAAACTGTAACCTGTTCACAATAGTTCGTATGATAAAAGAACTTGTCCGTGTGTTTCCGGAGCCTTAAGCAGAGCAAATAATAGCAACACTGATTACCTTCCATGCATGTCGTAAAAGGCGACTAAGGAAGTTATGGTATGGAGTTGGCTGTCCCATCCCATATAGGGTCAGAGACCCAAAGCCATGCTGAAGTGAGATGTGTCAGGCCGAAAGGCGCAGATATCGCAGCAACGCTGTAAACGGGCATAACTCATTCCGTTCTCCGGACTACATCCTGCTAATCTGCAGGAGTTTGAGAACGAACGCAGAAGAAGAAGAAGAAGATAAAAGAACTATTAAAATAAAGATCAAAAAAATAAAATACTTTGAAAATATTAAATAACGTGACACATTGTTGAAGACCTTATTCGAGTGTAGAGTCCAGTTCAAGCGAGCAAGATCTCGGCGTAGAAACACGTGGTACCGTTGTAGTCAACCGTGGCTATGATGAATGTTTTATTTTTGTTTTAATTGGGACATGATTGAGCTATACTAGAGGTGAACAATCATTTTTTTAATTTAAGTCGGAGGGCCGCTTTGAACATTGCAGTAGTGTGCCAATATTGCTTTATTTATTCTTTGAAGTTCCAAAGACGTCTAAGTAGTTATAGCCAAGCTATTGAAACTGGCTCAGGGATCAAACCTATAGTCATTTGAAACCAACCAAACGAAGCACTAAAAATGATGTAGTCACATTTGTCCGATTGCTGCTTTTTACTCACCAGTGAACCATCGAGAGTACTACACAATATAACTGCAAAAAGTAAATATGACTTTATTCAGTACATTTTTTATTATTGTCGCGGTTTCCATTTGTTACTATTTATATACGTGGAGTAGACTTGGCTATGTGTGGCATGCGATTCCTATTATATAAATATTGACCAACGGAAAACACAAGAATAATAAAAAAACGAAACAAATGAAGGCCTAATTAATTTAGAGAACAGGTCTTCTACCGCTCATCGGTCCCGAATATACTTAATTCATTAAGTGTATATTCTTCTTCTTTTCTTCTTCTGCCTTCGTTCTCAAACTCCTGCAGATTAGCAGGATGTAGTCTGGAGAAGGGAATGCGCTGTGTCATGGTTTACAGCATTGTTGCGATATCTGCGCCTTTCGACCTGACACTATCCGACTTCACCATGGTTTTGGGTCACTGGCTCTATATGAGATGGGACAGCCAACTCCACCACATAACCTCCTTAGTCGCCTTTTACGACATGCGTGGAAGGTAAACAGTGTTGATATTCTTTGCTCCCCTTTCGGGACCCGGCAACACACGGGCGGTAAGTGTATATGATTTCAAGAATATAAGTTGAAAAAAGAGAATGTAGCTCACCGTTCTCCTTCAATTTGTCAGAGCGAGAAAGGGACGCACATATTCATAACATTCTTTGCCTCCCATGCATGAAGAGGCGACGAAGTAGGTTTTCTAGAGTTGCCTTCTCCCTCTCGTATAAAGTTAACGTGACCCAGAACAAATGCTGATGCCGGGTGTGTGAGACCACGAGGTGGAGATATCACTATTAAGCTTTAAGTCATGACACAACGCAAATCCGTTCTCGGAAAAACATCCCACTAACCCACATGAGTTTGAGAACGATGGCACAAGAAGAAGAAAAATCTTAACATTATTTATAGAAAATAATAGGGAGGGGAATACCACGACGTATACATTGTAATTAATTAACTTCTTCTTCTTTTTATTTTGCATTAATTCTCAAACTCCTGCAGATTAGGAGGATGTAGTCCAAAGAACGGAATGCGTTTTGTTACAGTTTACAGCATTGCTTCGATACTGCGCCTTTCTTCGTGACACATCCGACTTTGGTATGACTGTGGGTTACTGACCCTATTTGGGATGGGACAACCAACCCGATCACATAATCTCCTTAGTGAACTTTTACGATATACATGGAAGGTAAACATTGTTGCTATTCTTTGCTAGGGTCCCCACAACCAACGGGATAATTAATTAACTGATATCGGATAACGCTGGGAGCGAAGGTGCTATGTGTATTCATTTGATGTGTGACATGTGTGTGATATTTCAAGCTTGCACACCTAGAATGGTGTGTGTGTGTGTGTGTGCATGTGTGATATTTCATGCCTGTGCACATATAATTGTGTGTGGATATTTCAAGAGTGCATACCTGTAATGGTGTACCATATGACAGTTGACAAACTAGGCAACCGATTCCAGTGATCCCTGTGAATATTACTAAGCCACCATTGTGTCGCTTTTATTTTCCTCTGATAACGTTCTGTGTTATTAATTCCAGATGGTTACAATCTGTCAAGTAGCAGTGACAGCACTCCCATAAATTTATTTCTTTGTTTTCTCCTGTTTCTTCACTCTTTTATCTTTCTAGTGGGTTACAGTCTTGCTCTTCTCATAAATTGCCCTAAAATATTGATTGTCTGCTACTAAATTTTGCTATAATTTGTCATGTTTCCTCGGCATCTCTGTTAGTTTTCTTAGATGTCCATGAAAGTTTCATTACAGTTTTCAAAAACCATATCTCAGAAGCATGCATCTCCCCTTGAACTATTCGTTTACTATCCATGTTACACATGCATAAAAAAGAATTTGGATATACGAACTTAGTACACGAATTCCCATATCCTGTGAAAGCAGGTCTAATTCATTTTAATATAATTTGTTAGAAGAGTCGCTGCTTCCCTAATCTTTAATAGGTGAGTGAAACAAGGGGAGATTAAATTGATTTGTAATTAAGGCCAAATACAATTATCCTTCGCCTGTTTTCCGTTTTTTAAACTTGACACAGATGAGTTATATAATGTAAGTGAACGTTTATGTTTAGAATTATTATATTTGGAATGCATTATCCGTGTGACTCTGTACATACACGCTAAAGTATACAGTTGTAATCATTGAATCACCAACATATCATGCATATACTATCAATTTGTATTAAACGTGTACTTTTGTCAGCGTAATCGAGGTCACTGCACACGAGAAAACTAAAAATATGCTCAATTTTTTCCCCCAGCTAACATCGATTAAAATGATTAAGAATTAACTACTAAATGCGAAGCATAACCACATTGTAGCGGTCACATTCATAGTGGATGCTGTGTCTCACCTGTTGCCATTTGTCCGTCTGGCTCCATGAGAGTATTCAGAATACCATTAAACCAAACCATGAACTTCATTAACTAATAATATGCAACTTGAAATATATCATTAGTCATACACTATTTTTAATATGTCGGCTTTGTCATCGGTTCGCATGTGCATTCTTTCTGGTTCGGTTTAATTCTATACATTACAAACTTTAGAGCACTAAAGAAACACTTTTTCAACGGTGAGTGTTGAGCGAAATAAATTTCGAAACAATAGTGTATGTCACGTCACAAGTGGTCACGAAAAATTATATCTGATCGGAGCAAGCCTATACCAAAAAGTAATTATATCTGATCAGGGTGTGCAGAAGGTATCACATTGCTCTCGTGCGGACTCTTGGCTAGCAGATGACCATGATCCTAAAAGTACCTACTTGTGGTGCACCCTGGAAATAGAAATATGGTTGGTCTTGCTGTCTTCTAAGCTAGCACTTTTAGGCTCGTGTCTGAGGATGTGGAGGCCGTAAATGGAATGAACATGGTTTGCGAAGAGACAGGCAATGTTTTCGAGAATTATATGCCAACACACCCAGCAGCATTGTTGGAACAAAATGACTGTTACATCTATGCTTATCGTCCAGATATGGGTAGGTCTCGCTAAGATATGATAATCCTAAGAATCCTATTTATTCGGGAAAAGGCAACACGCGCTAGAGGGAAATGTTGTATATGTGGAGCGATAAAGTGGCAACGAAGCTTCAATTGTCCAGCACTAGTCTGACTATTCATATTCGAACACACAGAAGCTCAGGTGTCCCACCAAAATTGATCCCGTTCAAAGTAGTAGCCATGATTCAGGTATTGGATAAGCCAACTTGAACATGGACTCCTGTGTATGAAAACAATCTTTGAATAAAGCTTTCCTTTGCACACAGGAAAATCATTAGAGAAGTTTCGTGAATCACATGATTCAAATGGTATGTCCGAAGCAATGTTGAGACTCGGACTGTGGACCCTGTGAACAACGTAGACGAGGAGCAACTCATTGTCTTCGAGGACGTCGCAAACCTAGTCTAAATCGACCGTCACCGTTACCCACCACAGCTAATACAAAGAGAATTCGGTTCAATACCCAAGGGCATAGAGGAGAGCGATTCTTTTCCTACACGAGATTTGTTCGCTGACTACGAAGCTCCTCTTCAAGAATAGGTACAATCTAGCTACGTCTTTGGGTGATAAAGGTATAAGCGAAGAGTCAAAACACATTCTGCGTCTGGCAATATATTGGAAGGCCAATACATTTCGTTAAATACCTCACTGAAACACTATGAAATAGATCTAGATACATCAGAAGAACATTCACAAACTAGATCAACATGGCGGTCTACAGTCAAACAGAGCGCAACATTTTGTGAAAGTATGAGAAATGCAGCAGCTCAACAGTAGAGAGTAGCTAGAACGTCAGGGATAGACCACATTCCATCTAATGACCGGAAAGTCCTAGGATATTTACAGCTTGAATATGGCTTAAGTGTCTTCCCGAACTATTAGGCATGGGCGACTGAATTTTCAGATGTAGATGTAACAAATGGTCATCATAACTTGCGATGGACGAACGAAAGAAAACACACATTGGAAGGCCATCATGTGGCCGTTAGAACCATCGCAAGCCACCACATGAAATGCAGATGATAGCAGTAACAGAGATTCATTATTTGATATGAATCCTGAACTTCAGCCGAATGAAATGTTTAATGACAACGGGAATTATACAAAGGGGCGGAAACGCACAAATTGTTGTACCCCGCGGTCACCGAATGCTGACCAGTAAAATACAAAAGACAGTAGAGATCGCCGGATTAGATTCAGACACTTTTAAGTACGTATCGAGATGGATAGTGTGACTGTTATGTTGAATGAACACATAGGTTGGTTGAAAGAGGAGAGAGAGAGTGAGAATCAGTTTCAGTTTAGTTTTGAGTTTGGTTCTGAAAAAGAGTTTGAGTTTGGAAGTCGACCTGGACGGACGTGCCCAGAAAAGTTACTTTTTCGGACCAAAAATGGTTCGGTTAGAGAATAGTTTTCAGACTTGAGAGCCTGGACACTGAGTTGATGTCTGAATATTGGATATGCAATTTATGAAATTCATGTTATAAGTGGATGTTGTACCTTTCTGGACTTTGAACCAATGTGTAATAAAGATCGAGATATATGTAAAAACTGAAGTTGCAGCCTTTTATTATACTTTATGTATCACACATTGAACGTGACAACGTATATGACAACTTTAAGAAGCAACCCTAATACTGTCATAACTGATGACGTAACCACATAACCAGGTAGCAACGTATACTACAATAATCACATATGGACAGGGCGAGTGCGTGAAAAAAATGCACAGTTCAAATGCCAGTCACCCGATTTGTTTGGCAAAGCAACATTTGGTCTAGGAAGGTGTATCAACTCCAAATTACGCCAAGAAGGGATTGCTTCTTAACAACATCATAACAAGACAGCTTAATTTTTTTTTTTTGGGGGGGGGGGGTCATAAAAAGAGATAACAGCATGTGAAAATGAATAACAGTAAATGAATGCAGAGTTTATCGCAACAAATAAAGAGCGCACTCAAGACGACGATTGTGAAGTCTATCTATTCGCTAAACCCTCGGTTTCTTTTCAGCGTCAGGGGTAGAACAGTTTTATGGAGATGTCCGTCTTGTATGATGAGTACATTGTGGAGTTTGTCGTCTCTTTTATTTCGGTGGTCCATCGTTTTTGTGATCAGCCTCTAGGTTTGCCTTCACTGTATCTTTGTAGCATAGCTTGCTGTGGTATGCTGTCTGATAGTATTCTGCTGATGTGTGAAAACCATTTCATCTGTTGTCTCTTAATATAGTCCATAATTGAGGTGGTACCGGTTTTTTGTCTACTTCCTTTTGCAGGGATATATCATATTGTAATTGCAACATGTCTCTTGCTGTGGAAGACCAACTCGCTCAGAATCACAGATTGTTCAGATAATTAATAAAGAAGGCTACGTTCAGGAAAGTATGATGATGTCACATGATGATGATGATTGTACTATACTGTACTTGAAAAATACTATATTTCAAATTAATTCTGAAAAAAAAGTAATTTGTGTATACAAAAGACATCATTGTATCCTCAAGCTAACTTAATCTTACGAAAATTCGGTAAATGACTAACACAAGGAGGCGAAGAAAAGAAACAGTTTTCTTGCCGATTATCACTCTGAAGAACACGGGAAAAAAACCACAGATACATATAAACACAGAGAATCACAGTTGCAGCCATCACTATTTCATCCAAATATTGAACATAATTCCTTGCAGCGATTAAAATTGTTGAAATTAATTATTGAGACTAACTGTCAGCAATATTACAGGCAGATTGTGTAGATTGTTCAAGAAAAAGATTTTAAAAATAAATAACATTGATTAATTAATTTTAAAGTTAAATTAAATTGTAAAGCTCAGATATATCGGTTAAAATCAGCGGGAAGCAGACTATTGCTAAATCGAGTACATCACCAGTATAAGCTTATGGACGCATTGGGAATCGTCCTTCTAAAGCAGTGGTTTCCAAACCGTTTCTGACCCGTAGACCCCTTGCCGAGTGTATTTGTTTTCCATAGATCCCCTGCCTGCCTAATATTGTATTTCCCTAAACATATTCATTTAAAATTGGTTTTTGAAATCTGACACAGTGTTGCTCACATTGAAAGGGTTTTTTTTTTGCACAGTCGATATTTGAAAAAAAAAACAAGAACGAAGAACATGTACAATTTTCATTCATACATTTATTGAGAAGACGCACAATGGAAGAAAATATTGGGATTTGGATCGATAAAAATCAAAATCTAGTAACATTCTTACACAAAAATTGAAAAAAAAATAACATTGTTATAGGGAGGGATGAACCTGATGCTCTGATATCTGATGGTCAATATTTTATTCACATTAGTGAGGTATTGTCTAAAATGTCTACGTCAATTATTTGCATTCTATTTCTTTTTTAGTTTAAGCATATTGACAATCGCGCTAAAACCTCTTTCCACGAGGTATGAAGATAGAAAAGCTATCAAAAACATCCTTGCGATAGTTCATTACGAGAAATATGTAACAGATATATCTTTCTGAAGTCAGAACAGCGGATACCTTCTTTCTGAACTCCACCTTGTAATACGTTCGTGCTTATTTTGATCAGCTCTTCTTGTAATATGACATATGATCCTTCATTGTCCGCTTATGCATTGATAATACACTGTGTTATTTCCATAATCAGAACATCCTCAAACCTGGTTTTAAAGCCTGTGTGAAGGACATTTAAATGTTGAACATAGACCAACACGTCAACATCCTGAGCGTTTGTCATTGACAATTTGGGGAATCGGGAAATATTTACGACGTCCAATGATTTGTTTCATGAGATTCATTCTGGCAAGAAATTCTGCAATTATGGAATTTTGTTCTACTATATGTCACCTTGTAACTGCAAAATAATCTTGTTAAATGCAGTAAGCAAATCTATGAAAAAAGCAATGTCTGGTTTTCATTTGATTATATTTCTTTCAAAATAGAATCTTTATCACCCAATATATATATATATATATATATATATATATATATATATATATATATATATATATATATATATATATATATATATATATATATAAGTAATGAATATGCCTATTGTAAGCATTATGTACATAATCAATTAATCAAGTGCCATAGAGACTGGCGTAGACGATCATGTTTCTTCACGAATCTGTCTTTTCTGTTGTCAATAAGCTCGGTTGGTGAGCTTCTACCGTGCCACGGTACAAGCCCATCTAGTAACTTTTCTCTTTGTCGACCCCTATCTCTTCTCCCTTTGATCTGTCCAGTGGTTATTAAGTGTTCAAGCTGTGTTCTTATCAGCACATGCCCTAGAAACCTTGACTGTCTGCCTCTAATGTTTGATATGATTGATCTTTTTACGCCATCATTAATGAGAACTCTGCATTAGTTTTCTTGGCTGTCCTTGGATGTACACAAAATCTATGTTATGTGTAATAAGACATTTATGGAACCGCTAAATAGTGATGATGACCTGCCTAAATGGGGTCCGCTCTAGGGGACCCTATTTACATCTCGTAAACTTCCATTTCTTTCCTTGCGGACACAAGACCCATCTGGGGTCCATGTAGACCACGTTGTGCTATAGTGACGCTATGTGCCTCTTTCCGTGATTTTCATTCGTCACCTAGCGCATTCTTTGTTCTGATAGTCAAAGGAAATGACGGTAATTCTTTTAGACGGATGAGTCCCGATGAGTCAACAAGACTGTATAGTCGAGGGACTTTCCTGACCTGACAGTTTTCACGTTCATTCAATAAGCTTCGCAAACTTGCGGAAACCAGGCCGGCTTAAGCATACGTATATATGACCATGATGTTGTCCAAACAAAAACCACATCAAGTGTAAAATCAAATCAAACACTACATCAAGTGTAAAATCAAATCAAACACTACATCAAGTGTAAAATCAAATCAAACACTATATCAAGTGTAAAATCAAATCAAACACTACATCAAGTGTAAAATCAAATCAAACACTACATCAAGTGTAAAATCAAATCAAACACTACATCAAGTGTAAAATCAAATCAAACACTACATCAAGTGTAAAATCAAATCAAACACTACATCAAGTGTAAAATCAAATCAAACACTACATCAAGTGTAAAATCAAATCAAACACTACATCAAGTGTAAAATCAAATCAAACACTACATAAAATACTATAATATTTTCAAATTAATTCTGAAAAAAAGTAATTTGTGTATACAAAAGACAGCATTGTTGACGTCAAATCTATCAACCCTCCCCCCCCCCCCAATTTCATCTGTTTAACAGTAACAGTTTTTAGTTCCACTCCACCCCTCCCACTTTCATAACTGTTGACGCTATTTCTGGACATTCCCTAGCTAAAACGACTGTAGACAAATATAGATGATATCACAACATTATTATGTTAAACAAATGATGTGAATAAAATAGCCACTCACCCATGTATTCCTTTTTCCCAAATGCTAGTGTATTTTTTTTATAGAGGCATTATCGAAAATTACCGTTAAGCGTGCCTGTATGCACCATTTACTTTCTATTACTATTCTGCTTTGTGCCAACGTTCTCCCTAATTGTTTATATTTTCAGGAATATTGTAAACTGTTTTCTTATCTGGCAACACAAATAAAGTTGCCAGTGGCTTAAAATAAAATGTTTCGGCAGGAAATACGAACTTTGTTAAAAGTCTGACCCTGTGTTTTGTTTATTGTGGTGACGTAGGTTTATATTATAGATAATGATTTCCTTTTCAAAGTTACCCAGACGATCTATTTCTTATGTATGCCTTTTTCCTAACGCGGAACTGACGATAAGCTTACATACCATTGTACACTCTATAGATGAAAGTCTCAAGAATTATTCGGCTAGAATGATTATAACCTTGGAAACATATATTATTCGTATTTGTTATCTGGGTAGTTGTGTTCTGTCTGAGGTTCTTCAGCTCATTGCTTCGTAGCGTCTTCTAAAACGGTATCACTATATGCAGGACCGGATTTAAGTATAAGCTAAACAAGCTATAGCTTAGGACACTCACAGTATTGGGGGCTTCCATAAATGTCACTGATATATAATATCTGGACTTATAAAGGGCCCATATCTCAAATAGCTCAGGGCATTATCTAAATACGTCGCTGACTATACGGTATAGTTGTTCTTCGATGACCTGTCCATCTGTAATTCTAATGACATATGCGTTAAAATGTTCAGCGAATATCGTTGAATCAGGAACAAACATATAACGTAGCAATGGGTAAAACGATTAGCTGTCTCATCCTTTTTGCCGGAGAAAGGATTGAAAAATCAATTTCATTGAGTAGTACTGGTCACGTTCAAGAACCTGAGCTATTTAGAAAACAAATACGGTACTTTGCTTTGTAGGACTGTCGTGGCTGAATGAAGTGTAGGTATCTATGCCGGAATGAAAGTCCCCATGTACAGTGGCTGTAACGGCTGTGTTAACCTGAATTCTCTCTACTAGAATGGTAGTCTGCATGAGTGAATCATTTGCGTCTAGTTTTCATTAGCAATATATGATTCATGTTGCTAAACTGTATATTGTCTCTGTGAAGTGGAGTCAACAACAACTGTATTAACGAGCGGGTATTTTTTTTAAAAAGTGATTGGAGAGAGTAGAAACAGTTTGGGGTATTTATCAGACGTCACTTTGACTTCATTGTTGCCCTGATAAATAATAAATATAAATAGTTTTCCAATTCTCAAATCTGCTAATTTAAAACTGCGAATTTATACCAGCTTTGTCTCAATTAAACATACAGAAAACCAAGATCATGGCAACACCAAAGTAACACCAATAATTAAAATAGATAATATGAATCATACAATTTATAGTTGCAACTTACGACAGTGAGACGTCGACATAAATATAACAACGGCAAAAAGAATATCGGCTTTCGAAAAGGATTATCGGGCAATATTAAGAATTTCTTGGACAGAAAAGATATAAATAGTGAGGTTTTGAATACGCTGAATATAGAAAAAGGATGGCTGGTGGATATAATTTTACATAGAAAACTGAAATATTTCGGATATATAAAAAGACACAATGGCATGGAAAAACACATATTAGAGGACATCATTCCAGACAGTAGAAGAAGAGGTATACCTAGAAGGAGATGAACATATGACATCAAAGACTGTATGAAGATATCATTGGAGGAGGCAGGCATATTGGCACAGGATAGATTCGGGGTCAGGACACCAATTGCAAAGACAACGTTCTGGAAAGAACATGTCACGTGATGATGATGATGATGATGATGATGATGATGATGTGAAGTGGATCGCATGGCCGTGTGGTTATATAACGCCATTATTAGACCCTTGATGTCCCGGGTTCAACCCATAGTTGGGAAATGATTTTTTCTTTGGAGGGTACAATTAAAAACCCTTCCTGTACATATTGCATCGTCTGCTATGGTAACCCAGCCTTTATTTCCACATCCCATAGAAAACCAACCAGCACTCCTTCACAGGAAAACATGCAATAACAAAAGTTGGTTCAAAAGTTGGTAGTACGCGGGTGCCAGTAATTTAACGAATTTAACCCAACATTTATGAAATGTGTAGCGAAATACAAGTCAAGTAAGGGGAGTGAACTGGTATCGGAAAAGAGTAGTAGCAGACAATGATTATGACTACTGGCTGTGGAATGTAAGTAAATAAATACGAGTTTTGTGGGAGGTAGGAAGGGGTAGAATTTGACCGAAACATTTTACTTCTTGCTGTCTTTCGATATGTTCAAGACATGATATACCAACTCTTTCAATGTTTACATTTTGCCGCTTTCGTTACATTCACATACGCCTAATGTTTTGCTGCACTCGCAACATAGGCCTAATGTTTTGCTGCACTCGCGACATAGGCCTAATCTTAGGTCTATATGCCATTTTACTACAGGTAACTTAACCAGTTTTGTCATCTTTAAATTTTGCTGTAAATTTTGCCAACAATAATGTCGCGACTTAGGCCTAATGTGTTGGTTGGCAACAGGTTGTTGCAACTGGTACGTTAAAAACTAGAAACCGGAATAAACAATTAAAAACGCGAATCGGTATATTGAAAAGTGTGACATCCGGCACCCGCGTTCTAGGAAAGAACCCAAAAGTTTTAAAAAACATGTCTTTCAATTATCAGCTATCTGATGTATGTCCAACGTCTTCATAATGCCTTTGTAGAAGTCATTATAGTGAAAATATATTCGCTATTTTGGATCTATGTGATGTGTATCATATTTCATGCACAATTTACTATTCATTTGTCGGAATTAAACGGTGTGCATCAAGCACTAGTTACACAGATGAGCTTACTTTGGCGAGACACCACCTTATTGACTTGGCTTTCCAGTTTACGTTTCGTACTTAATAGTTATACTTTCCAGGAAATTGAACAATCTCATTCCATAGCTTATACATTGAGAAGTTCAGTCTCTAATCAGTGAGAATTTATCAGATAGGAAATTATTGTCTACTCTATTGGGTCTGTGGTTCAGCATGTACGTAGTGTCTTAGGCAATAACAGTTCATTGCAGAGGCTAGTGTATTACGGAAGAAGTGGGCTTTTTATACAACCACTATGTATGACAATGGGAGTGATGGGAGTGACGAAGGTAATGATATGACTGGAGTCCTAGAGTACTAGTGTGATACATGTGTCCGTATTCTTACTGGTTCTATGAGTATGCTTCGAAAGATTCAGTCCGTAAAATTACACCTCCTGTGGCTTGAGACTACAGAGTACTATTTGCCGAAGATCAAAGTCAAATATAGGCCTACCAAGATGAGGAAAACTTTCAAAACCACATTAATTCATTGCTATTAACATGTAATAAGTACAACATGAACATTACCGTAAAATTGAATAAAAGTTATGACATTTAGCAAGTCTGAAACACCAATGGATATAACAATAGATATCACCAAACTGAAACAAGCCAAATAATTGTAATATCTACACAGCAATTTTTTTCCGAAAATAGAAGACAAGAATGAAAATAGAAACAAGGTGACAGATAGCAAACACAGTGACTTACCAACGTTTACCATTACTGCTCCAGCTAAAAACCACGAAAAAAATCAAAAACAAAAGAGATATTTTCTCTATATTTTTATACCAACACTCTGTTACTAATGTCAAACATGGTCTCCTTAAATGCCTCGCAGAAGTGGAAAATAGTTACATGTGAAATGAAGTGTCTGAAAAAAGCTGCAATAGTTTCTAAACTAGATAAAATAATAATGAAGAAATTAGGAAATGAGTTGGTAAAACGATTGATAGAAGACATCAAGATAACCCTGCACAAGCATGGACTTAATGTAATAAAGGCGACACATCTGATCTTGGAACGACAGCTGAAGCCACCACGCATACGCTTAATAGGAAGCATGGATAATAGGAACCATCATTCACTTGGGGATAGACAACATACAATAGTGGCTTGAGTCGATGACGAAATCTGTGATGCAGAAAGTTACCTACCAAAATATTTTTAACTAAACAAGTGGATGTTAAAGAATATGTAAAGCATATGGATTTGCAAGCGCGGCCACAATGACTAGTGCAGTTCAAGGAACTGTGGTAATATTGTGAATGCAATCACGGAGTGAACCAGTTAGAACACACCGTGTGTATTTCATCTTCCCTATTTATGGCTATAAAGCAGGACCTGGGAGTGAAGCGTGGTAATTTTTAAAAACGAGCGATATATATGAATAAGGCGAAGAGATATCAATCAACACAGAACCGGAACCGTCTGTTATCACATGATGATATACAAACTTAATATGAGAATGAAAAAAACTCATGGACCTACCTGTAAGTAATGACATAATCACGATTTTGCAACTATATATCTAATCGCTAAACTCGGTGTTGCCTTTCAGCGTCAGGGGTTGATGAGATATGGCAACTAGCTAACTTAATCATTAAACTGCTCTAACTGTTAAATGTACGTACCAGTTTACCCCTATAAGGCTGTGTACATATATCAACTTCTAAATATATTATTTAGAAGACTGGTTCTATAATCTGCTAAGCCTGTAATTATTCAAAGTAAGTCTACTCATCAGACCAAAATATCGATCGTCACCTTGTATTTCTGATAAAGGTCTTTTGGACAAAATCGAATGTACTTGGATCTGTAATATTTTGTATGGTCAAACAAAGACCGATGCCAGGAGAACACATCTGTTAAACACACATAGGATTCATTAATTATCTTTTTATTATTGTCGTCATTTTCGCTGGTCACTAATTACATCTTATAGTGTAAATAAGAGTCGTGTGCAAAAATAGCCAAGACTGACCAATGGAATTCGCAGAAATAATAAATATCGGCCTTTCGGGTCATTTTTACATATTCTGTACATAGGTCATTATACTGGGGACTGGTCATGGGTAAAATAACCTAACGTATTGAAAGTTAACCTACATCGTCGTAATAGGTGTTCATTTTTCTATTAATCCATTAAAAAATAGTAGCATATCATATTCAGGACGTAGCTATCAACACAACATATGTTGGCTGTTGTAATTTTCTAGGCAATATAATTACGTTCAGTAGTTTGCCATAGCTTTCTTAACGGTCCAGATGCACAATTACCTGTGGTAGGGAGCGAACTCGGTACCTTGGCCGTCACAGACGCGCACTATACCACTTCGCCACAGATGTGTGGATTTCAAATTTATAAAATTGTTTGCAATATTTACAGGCATAAGAGAAACCTGAAATTAAACAACTAAAAAGGGATTTAGCACTAATATCAGTATCTGTCATGTCCACCATATGCTTGTAAACAATATTGGCAGAGGAAGCACATGGAACGCACGCACATGTCTCTTGTTTTTGTGTAGAATCATGTCCCAATGAAGTAAAAGAGCACATTCCAGCTGCTGCTTATTTTCTGGAGAACCTAGCTTGCAGACTTAGCGTCATAGCTCGTCCCTAAGATGCTCTATGCGGGCATGTTTAGTTATAAAGCAGGCCAATCAATGGACGCGCAGTTCTGCTGCTATAGATAAGGCTGCGTAATGTTTGCAGTGTGTGCACGTGCGTGATCTTGCTGGAGATTGATAGGCATTGATAGGCTTATCCCGGCATGTCAGAGCATTAACACTTCCACGGAAGACGTGATGGGGTAAGCGAAGATGATAACTCAGATCTCCCCACATATAAATGTTGCCCCCACCAAATCTATTGTGCTATCGAACACACCAATCTGCAAAGCGTTCTCCACACTGTCGCCAGATGCACGTACGTCCTTCGGCTAAGTATATATTGAATCTCCATGCGTCTGTGGATATGGCATCATTTAACTGCAGTCTAGCCTATCTTAAATGTTTCTGTGCACATTACAGGTACTGCTGACGATGAATCTGCGTCAGTGACCTAACATAATATCATCATGGATTGACTTATCTGCCTGAGTGGTCGTATGTTGTCATTTCAGAGATTTGTCCACGTTTAGCCACTATTGTCCGTCTTGTTTGGCTCTCCGGAAGGAAACGATACCTTAAGTCTTCTTCTGTTCCACCTGGTCCGCAATTTAACATGTCTACACAATACGTTCGGTTTTCTTAATAGATGATGTTGCATTTGGAAACTCCTTCGTGATTTCATACAGTTCTCTTTATATATCCATCTCTGTGGACCAGTGATCCCCCTTAAGTGGTTGTGTAATACTATCTTGCACTTGCAGGATGTGTTACGCTGGCTGTGCAGCCTTCCCACATTGATACATTAATGATGCAATGTTTATGATGATTAGTCTATTTAAATGGATGGTTAGTCTGTTGTGTCCTGACTAGATGCGGAAGTTGGTACTCTGCTCAGCTCTGTCAAGAGAGTGATATTTGTCATTTGGGTGGTCGACTTTACTAATAACTTTGATCAGGGTCCTCTTTTATTGGTATGTGATATTCTATTCTTTCTATTCCTGTTTTGCTACATTTCTTGCCAGCATATCTGCCCTATTAATTTTCTGGTATGCCATAGTGGGATGATATCCACTGTAGTACTGCCCCTCTTTGGATGCTCACTTTTCACATGCCTTCTTTCAGATCTAGCAGTTTATCGCTATCAAGGGTTTCTAGCAGTGGCGTAGCGTTGGTCAATGGCGACCGGGGCGGAATCATAATTTTCCGCCCTTGTGACATTAAAAAAATATGTCAGTGATTGTGAAAGACTGGATGAAAATAAATTTCCCACCCTCCCGATGATGCCGCCCGGGGCGGTCCGCACCTCCGCACCCCCCCCCCCCCACGATACGCCACTGGTTTGTAGGACAGACATTGCATCAGTACGGAACAGTGCCTACTGACATTGGCGTGTTGTGTTTTTATTTTTTTCATTTTTTTTTTGCTGAAACATTTAATACCTGTACTTCACACTGTAGTTGGAGCGGAAGATTACAATTTTTGTAAATGTGGATTCGTTTTCTTTTTCTTGATATTTTATGTAAATTGCAGCATCCCTATTCTTCACTGCTCTGGTTGCTGATCCATCGGTATATTCATGTATCCAAGCTTATCTGGAGTACTTATCTGCAGTCATGTTCCATACTATTGTTCTCTTTTGGAGAGTATTCAGTTCGCTCATGGTGTAGTATTTGTTTATGGTTGTTCCAACAGTGAGATTTTGATATTGTTATCACAGAATTGAAAAAGTGTTGGTGTTGTTTTTTGTGTTTTGTCTTGTAGTTCTTCCCTATACTTTGTGTTTTTTTTTGACCTATGAATAAAACTTCTTCACTTCAGCCTTCCACTGGCTAGGTCCCCGAATCTGGTCTTCATTTGGATATGCTGGCATGCTCTTGTACGTTTCTGCAGTGATCATGTTCTTACTGTCCCGCCTACTTACCTTACGGTTATGGGTTTGATGACTGTAATTTTTTCCCATTTTATTTATGAGAGTTGTCTTCATGACCTATGTGATAAGGCGAAGTGCTTGATTTCATACATTGTCAAGAGCACGTAGACGGGAATTGGTTGATGCTGCCCATTATTTTTATCTGTATTCTAGTACCAATCTAGCTGCACATGTATATATTTTTTAAGTTTGTGTTATTTGTTTCATTTGTGCCATGCAGTTTGTTCCTGCCAAAGTGCCAAAGGATGACGAATTTCTAACCCTTACTTCTATTCTTCAATATGAGGTCCCCATGTCAGTCTTTTACATAGTGTAGTGACTCAGCATACATATGACGATCTTTTACGGCTGTAGTCACTCGGGGTTTACCTCTCAGAAGTCTATACCAGGCACTGCCGACAGTTTGGCAACGTTCATGGAGACTTTAGCTAGTGCTATGATGACAATTTATCATTCCGCATTGGCCCGTAAACTCATTCATGCCCCTAACATACCAGTACTTGACGGCGGTTCAGGCACATGTACAAGACCTTTAGTATCAATATACTTTTTATACCTAACATACTGACACGACCACTTCCCTGAACATTTACATGTTCATAATTGTTATGTGTTGTGACTGTACGTGCATCGTTAACTGTTATATGTATTTTTAACACAGTACCGTGTTTTGCGTCAAGCATTTGTCATCCCTGCAGACATTCCTTCTATACATCACTACAAACTCATAAAAAATCAATTCCCATACTCCCACACATTCTTTTCGGTATCATTATTTATAATTGTTGTGCGTTTTGAGTGTGTTTCAGTATTTACATTAATTCCTACTGTCATATAACATATTGACTATTTCAGTTATCTTCTGCAGTACGCATTTAACAAACTTCATTTCTGTGTCTGATACGTTTCAATTGGTGTTTCTTGTTTGAGTATGTAGTTACCGTTGACATTCATCCAATGTTAATATGTGATAGTTCGTTAAGTCCAAACTGTATAAAATTTGGGTCACACGTATTTTCAAAGTGAAGAAAACGTATTTTCAAAGTAAATAAAACGTATTTTCAAAGTGAATAAAACGTATTTTCATAGTTAACAATATCGATAATTAGATAATGCAGACAAGTCGAATATGTGGTATTGACGAATCATCTATCTAAAATTCGAAGCATCCTTACCATCTTTTAGCTTCACAAACATAGAAAGAGACATTACGGCATGGAAACATTAATAATGAAATATACGGTTTCGACAGCAAAAGAAATGATCACCAAGACAACTATGAATAAGAGATATCCCCGGTTAGTTAAACATGTAAGTGGCAGTGATATGTCACATCCGCAAACTTGGATAGTGGCTAAAATCAATGAAGAAGACTACATATGAGAAATAATATGTCACCATTATGATTTCAAAACAAACATCCTGTCCCCTTTACCAATGTTTTATCTTTGAAAATTATATCCACATGGTAAGATACGTATGATGGCTAAAGTGGACGTCAGAAATAAATTCGATTGACTAGCTAAAGTTTATCGTAGCTGGATCAAATCAAGCGTCTGTCCAATTGTCTACACCCGACTTCTATATAGAACATCAAGTATAATGATGCAAACACATATAAGTAAACAGACTCAACAAATTCTGCATCCTAGCCATAACTAATAAATACTAACAAACGAATTTAGTTATGGCTATGTCACATTATAAAATGTAAAGTAATATAACCTAAGTTGTGAACCAGCATTATATCCGATGGTTTGCCCATAAGTGCTCAGCGGTCTTGTCCTTGGCGGAGCTGAAATCTCATGACTAGTCTAGCCTTGCGTACTTCTTCAGATGCAATATCGACATGTCTCGACGTCCCAATGCAGGGGTCCTGGTACCTCATTTCCTTGCGATCGGTGAACAACAGGATTAATTTATGTTTTAAACTTCAAATAACAAGTGAACTAAAAACCAAGGGTCTGCTGGTAGTGGGCGAGTAGGTTAACACTACACTACTGATCTCCCATATAGATATTCATTGTTATATACGTCAGCCAAGTATTGCTTCATATCAGTTTCATCGTGAATGGGGTATAATAGTTACTTGCCTTGGCCATATGAAAACCTAGAGGAAAAATTAATTAATTAGTCGTCGGATCATTATCACTGCAAACTGGACACGCCCATAGTTGTTGCTCCGATCTCTCCATGAATGTATCTGCCAGTACACTTCTGCTGCTGACAGTACCGGCCCTCTGCTGGTTGACCATCATTCTTCTGCGATCTTCAAAATGTTCACCTCTAGCGACACTCCATTTCAAACCCGGATTTTTAATCCTGGCCATTGAAAAGGAATAATCATCCATACTAGTCTCATTCTCGCCTGCTATGTCTCTTATGGAGTGCAAAACATCAGATCGATACATTGTCTATTGTATTGTGCAACTATCGCGCATGACGCCAGTTGATCTACTCTTTCACTGACTCCAACACACACATGTCCCGGCACGAAAATAAATGTAACTACTTTCAACATCGCCATTCTAAAGGCATTAATTCACTGTTTGCGAACGAGAACCATCTGTACCTTCCTAATTATACTCATAGAATCACTTAAGATGCAGGCCAGTGTTACTTTCTGTGTGCCTGCGCAGTACAATGCTCTGGCCACTGCCATAATCTCCATGGTCATGTTACTCGTAATCACAGTAAAGGCCACACTCTCTTCCCTGATCGTTTTACTTGATCACTGAGCTGTGAAGGCCCAAGCACTAAGAACATGTATAATCACAAATCCATAAGTGCATATAATCACAACTCCCGCTTTGGCATTCTCACTGACCAAAAGCTGCACTTCTTGTTCCACTGTCGTGGGACAGAATTCTCTGCATTTCAAGCTAAGTGTTATTACTACTCTAAAACACATTTCAAAATCTGTGGGTAAACCTTCTTCATTCCGCATCTGCTGCCACATTTTGCAATCTGCACACGCTCTTTACGACATCATCAGCACGTCCCATTCACGACTTCCCTGTCTTAAGTCTGCTACATTTAACTTTCTGTATTTCGGAATGCAACGAGTGTTCCTTCTATGCATGTATTTGAAGGTAGTCCCGTGCACGGCAATAATGTAATATGTGCTCTGCCGTTGGACATTCGAATAGGTATCGCAAAGATCTTTTCGATTTGTCTCTTGTGCACCAAAGGCACGGATTGCTGCATTCTAGATTATATAAAAACTTTCGATCTGAATTTAGTTAGTCGTCAGAATTGCAAGTACATATTCCACCACTGCCACCACCAAAACCTGGTGCACAAGAAATAACAACACCTGCTCACACTACGCAGCAGCCATAATCTCAATTGCTGCTACGCCTTTGCCTGCCCTTATGATAGCATGGTCAAGATATTCCCTGAAACTCATACATCTGTCAAAGAACACACCCTGGTATCTCATTGTGCTTGTTCTTTCTAAGCTATTCCCGGCTAACTAAACATGTGGCATGGGTGTCTTTACCACGTGATTGTTCAAGGAAAACTACGTTACAAATGTCTTAGAAGGATTTACAACTGCTCCCGTATCTCTACACCAATGTGTATGTCTATCCAGCTCTTCCTGTAGTTCCACGACGAAACCTTCTCGATTTCTGCCATACATATACACCAGGATGTCATCATCGTACGACATCGATGATGATAGGAAAAGTAATGCCCAATACCCTTATATTACACTTTTTCTTGGAATGAAACAAACGAATTGTGGAGCGGCTGTCTTGATGATTAAATTTCAAGCTGGCATATAACGTTTCACAACATATACATATTTCCAAACATTCAACAAGAAAGCTTAACATTCTTCACTATCTTTTATAAATATATATATATATATAGTTAGGTAAAGTGCTGACAATATCATAGTTCCGGTGGAGATTCAGAAATGCTACAACATTTAACTTTTATGATATTGTATTTTCTCCATGGAAAGGATGACTACAAAAATACAATAGATAGTTTCGCGATTTCTCTCATGAATACGCTTTCTCTGCCATAACCTCATACTCTCATAGCAAATGCATTCTTTCTCTTTTGTTTTCCATCGGTTCTATCATATATTTCCAATACGAACACTGGCCTTTGAATATAGTTTGATTCCAAGGTTGTGATACCTTCGACCAGCGATTCCCATTTTTTAGGATAATAGAGAAACGTATTAATGAGAACTTACAAATCGTTGGATTCCATAAGTGTTCTACCACGAATCCATTAATTGAAATAAGTTAACTATATAGTTATTGTTTGGAAATGGCGAAGTTTTGCATTTTGAAGACTTGACCGTTTAAGCGTTAAGTTGTTTTATTACGTGTTTCCATCGTAGAAATTATGCCTGATCAGAAGTCAAGATGTAATATCTCACTATGTGTGAATTTTTCGTGTCATTTAATGTTCATGCAGCGATCTTACATAAAGTTGTAAAGTCTAACCTAATGTTGTGAACAGTCAGCCATTGTTGTGAACAGTCAGCCATTGTTGTGAACAGTCATTCCATGTATATTATAAATGTACACACCACACAAATTTTGATATATATCTTTGTTTTCATGTTTAGCTTTCGGTTTTTCAACAGTTTATACACTACCTATAGGAAAATGTAAAGTTTCCCATATCATTTATTAATGCCGTAGGAGTGTGGGATGTTAGCGATGATGGCGGTTGTCATATCCTATCCCTCGCAGTCTTTACTTCCCGGATTAATCTGGTACCTATTTAAGGCTGGTCGACCCGGGAGCCGTTGCGATCTGAAAAGTATTAACAGGGTAATGAACCCAGGGCTACTCATATGCGAAAACAGTGCGGTTTACACTACCTATATTGGTAGTCGAATTGCATTAATGTGTATTTATAACGCCATTTAATGAAAGAGTGGATATAATTGTGGAGCATAGGTAAAACACAAATTGCTGTGTTATTTTTGAATACATAAGTTTATCTGCTTGCTTGTTGGCAATGTAAATCATTGACACTTAACCACCTGCATCGTGTTGCGTATTGTTATAGAGTGACCAAGTACAGCATATGTGACCTGTAAACTACAACGTAAACATGAATTATTTTCCGATATGCGTGCGATCTATTGGTTGGCTTGTCTAATTTTGGCATGCCAGACTCCAAATATGTAAATAGGGACTAATCAATATTCCAAAAATAATAAAAAATGTAACGAAAGTTAATAAAACTATTCAGCTTGAAAGCCTGGAGTATCGCCTATAGCCACATTTTATATAGACAAAGCTCGTACTCTATCCGAGACCTTCTGTAGTAAAACACCTATGTACAGAAGGAATTATTACTTCATTTGTTACGTTTTTAATTATTATCTTGTTTTCGTTGGTCAGTATACTTGGAGTCGCATGCAAGAAATAGCCACATAAATTAGTTGTATTACTCTGTCTAAACCCTTCAAGTCTTATTATTGTTCTCCCTCAGACTGTCTTTATATCTGGTCTTCTACATATTGTTTTCCAACGTACCCCATATTCATCTCGCATTTTCGATATAGATCGCTCTTCATAGCACTACCCACCTCGATATTCTCCTACTTAACGTTTCCTGTTTCTACATAGTCTCAAATCTTTCGATACGTATCTCACATGCTCTCATTTATATAACTTGTATCGTTTTCTAACTACAAATAGGTTCTTTTTCTATCTGTCGTGAAACTAATACCAATAAATTATTTTTTTATCTAAGCATATCTAACCCATTGTCAATCTGTCTTGACAGCTCATTAAATACGAGTTGGGTACTATGATGGTGAAGTGGAGGTCCTCAAATTTCTTCAATTGTTTAGAACGAAATGTTTCTCAGAAAAATCAAGCAATGTCTTTCCAACAAATATCGTAATCCAAAAGTGAGGAGGGGTTGGTTCACTGTCTTTATCTAAGAAATCGATCATATGTACATCTGTTTATTTACAACAATGTATGTGCATATACTTGTGTACAGCTATTTAAGATATTTTATATTTCTAACGTCTTGGAGAAGAGAGTCAGATGAATCATCCAAAATCATATAAAACAATGCAGCTAACACTGGTCAAAAAGTAATATGAAATCTCGCAAACAACCATGAAAGTCTGCAGTCATTTCTTAACCAGTATGCTAAACTACTTCTTCCAGAAGATATGTGAACGCTAGACTATTTCCTAAAATGGAATGATAGACACTTAATTAAACTGTCAAATAAAACAAATATATCTTTATACGCAATGCGTTTAAGTATAGAGAGTTTGGCAGTGCCCACATAAGTTATTACGTGGGTATGTGTAAATCGTTTGTGGAGTTCACTGTCGATGCTCGATAAGATGAACACTTATCGAGAGAGACGCAGAAGTTATGGCTGGTAGATCATATAGAGGCAATAACGGGATGCTCAAGCCATCATAATAAATCAATCAAATGAAAGGCATACATCCTTATTTAAGAACTTTATAGTGTTCTTGAACGTCATTGAGCATTTCAGAACAGTGATATGCGCACTACGAAAACAGTATATGATAAAAAAAAATTAAGCAATTTTGTTTATGGATAAATCTCGTAAAATGCACGTAGATTTTTCAGAGAGCACAGAGATGTTGTTCTTTTCGTTCGTTCAGTAATCCAATTGTGTGATTTCTGAAGTGAGCGTGAAGTGCATTGAGCTTCTAGTTTACAGCATAGCTACGTTATTTACGCTTTCCAGCCCAGTACATTCGACTTCAGCATGCCTTTGTTACGGATGGTATTCCCTAGCTTTTGACAGCCTTCCTATCTGTCGCCAAACAACGGATGTGTATCGAGTCTACGCCGTGACAGTTTATCACACACAGTGCGTGCCCGTTCGACTAGGTGAAGAAATGTCCCTGGGTGGCAAGTCTCCAAGAAGGCGGTAATAATGGATCTCTTTCCGAGATGTCTTTCAACAACATCATGAAACCTTCGTCCAAGTCTGAGTCGCTACATATATATAGGAGCATCCGGCACTTGAAACGTGTTCTGAAGCTGAACAATACTTTAGTTTCGATTTCCCTGCAACGTTTTCCCGTTCTATGTGTATATGGCATTGCCCTCGGTAGCTGATTTCGGTGGCTACCATCATATTGTACTCAATATGTTATCCTTACGGAGAATAGCGCACTACTCGTCGATATTCGTGATGCCATCTAACAATACCGTGACGTATGCATTGTCAGACCATCCAACGCATCTGCATTTCTGCTCCCGAATCAGAATGTTTTGCGTCAATGTCTGTCGACATTGGCGCTGTATGTGTTGACGCAGAGGTGTTGGATAAATTGCTTGTCCATTTTGCAGTCTATTCACATTCCATCTGAGCCCCCACATTTGCTGGCACGATCTCTCAAAGTATTTGAAAGAAGCAGCACGAACTGTTGATTTCTCTTTACAGGGTGCAACACCAGAATGCCCCTTTAGGATCTGGTTTTTTGTTAACCCTGGGTCAACACGAGTGCAATGCGATAACTTTAGGACCCCCATCACAGAGATAAATATTGCTTTTGTATTATAGCATGGTATAATTACTAACAAGATCACTGCTGTTGTGTAATAAGGATTTTAGATTCATGTTTAGTCTACTCTCCTGTACATGGATATACGGCTCACGTGTACATGATTAGATGGAGCCTTTTGTACAGGGTTAAATGACACACGTGTGCACAATTTGCGAAATATAATAAGGAAAACTATTGCCATTTTTTGAAAGACTACTCAAAATTGTATAGTGTAGTATTTGAGTAACGACTACGACGAAACTCACAGTATTCCAAATAGCAGTAGTTTAAACACTTCGTTATGCATGTGAAACATGGACATTATAAGTCATACATCTAGGAGACAACGATCTGTACCTATGCCTTCGTCAGACACTCAACATCCATTGATATGATAAAATACCAGACAGTGAGGTACTGATGTAACCAAATCTGTAAGCATGTACCCAATATTGATGAAAACACAAATACGCTGGACATGTACCAAGTCTTCTCTTGTGTAGATTTACATACGAGTCACTTGTAAATAGTTAGATGACTCATTTGTTCATTATTAGATGAATCACCTTTACAGGATTATGCGATTAAATTGTTTAAAGTTAGATGAATTATTTTTATAAGGTTTCATGACTACATTGAACACGGTTAGGTGACTAACTTATACATGTTTAGATGACTAACTTATACATGTTTAGATGACTAACTTGTAAATGATTAGATGACTCATTTTTACATTGTTTTATTTATTAGCTATTAAGTTTGTTGATTTTCTTCTTCGCACATAGTCCATAGGTGCTCCGGTCTCCGCTTCAGTAAATCTCTCAGTGTATAACGCTGATGGCTACGGTTCTATGTTGGTTCACTGCCCTTTTTGAAATCTTGAAAGACCGTAGGAATATGTACCCATTCCTCGCTAGGAGTTATGTCTTTTGGGACAATTGTTTATTGATAATGTACATTGTTTATAACTTATCTGTACATTATTAGATGGTCCACTTCTACAGGATTATATGATTTACGTTTATATTCATAGATGACTCATTGTCCATAGTAACCAACGGAAACCACGTTAATAATATAAAACGTCACGAATTAAGTCGTGTTTACTTTCTGTACAGATGCCTTTACTGCCGACGGTTTCACTCTACCCTAATGATGAGGAAACCATGTCTGGTTTATGTTATCTGGTCTACATTTTATGGCTTCCTATAAAATGACTCAGTATTGTTTATGTCCGTAGTAATCAGCAAATATAGAATCACGAATGTCTTACGTTGCATTTATTCTCTTTTTTGCCCCTATTTTCTAATTATAGTAACCAACCACCACTACTGTGTATATGGGTATCCGGAAACGTGTATATTTTCTTCTTTTATTGCTCATTATTCCTGCTTTATATTCAGTTTATTTGTAAAATGTATTCAGAGAACATAGAAAGAAGCTATGTAATATCACACATCATTGTTTGTATAAATATAATAGTAGACGTCCACAGCAGGTAACTATGATAACATTCTTATCGTCGTTTATTACATTGCTCGTGTGTGCGTGGAGATGGCATCAACATATCATTGTGTTATGCTCATATAACCTCCTCACACATATGTTTGAATGATGTTTGAGATATTGAATAAAGTGATGAATTTAGTATCAAGTACTTTACTTGCTGATATTTAAGTCAACACTAGTGCCAATATGCCAAGCATTTATATAATGCTGAAGTATCCCGAATTGAAATTGGCCAAAATTGTGCGCAGCACTCACAGACTCACCAAATGCGTAACTTCCAGAGACCTCTGTAACTCAGTTGCTAATGTACTGGCTTCCTGTTCGGGTGGTCATAAATTCAATTTTCAGTTCAACTAGTAAATTCTGAAAGTCATCTAAAGTTCCAGATTCGACCCAGCCTAAGAAAAATGGATACCATATCTTCAAGACAGGTAAAGGCGTCAGCTTTGCTGCTGAACACATCATCCGTTCGTATGCAGTAATAAACGGGCGTAATACCATAGTAACCCTTGAACGGAGTAGACAATGTAAATCTTTACTACACTCCATGGGTTTTGATCAGTATTCAACGTATATCTTAAAGCAGACGAAAGACGATATTCAAACATTTATCGGGATCAGTGTTATATGTAATGTACGGGCATTCACTTCACATTATCAGTTGATCATTGAGAGCAGTGAAGTTTCATAGAAAACTGAAACAATGAAACTGCACAAAAAGACTGAGGTTGCTCGCGTGTTACCGGGACCCGAGAGTGGGGAGCAAATAATAGCAGCACTGTTTTTGCCACGTATGTCGTTACACGAAAGTTAGAGTACGCACTCACAAACCAAATTAGACAATCACAAATGTTTTGTATTTTTCTACTTGTTCATCACATTTATTGTAATTCATGCCATGCTCATCTTCGCTTGCGAAGGTGAAACCACATCACCAGAGGCGATTAATGAGGTTCATGGTGCCGTTGACTATCACATACCATAAAGCGGGTTAAAGCGACCAAGAAATCATGCTGAAGTTGGATGTGTCAGGCAATATAAATCAGTTACGTCATGAGCCATTTCGTTGTACTGTCAGTGCCAGAAGGTGGGCATATTAACAATAGGATATAACTGCAGTTGGATCGAGTTAACTGCGATGGATCATATATATGTAGAAAAGTTGCACTGAGGTGCGGATCCTGGACGTCTCAGATCAGACCAATAGCACCTGGTCTGCCACAAGGGTTCTCTCTGTCCCCAGTGCTCTTTAATGTGTATACGTTGAAAATTGCTCAATTTAAAACCTAAAGAAATTTTAAAATTCTTACATACTTTGATGATATCGTACTATACAACATGGACAGAAACAGAATAGATATCGCTGAAAGTGTACAGTGTGGACTAGATCAATTGTCGATATGGTGCATAACATCAAAAGCTGTGATAAATCCCTCGAAAACAAAGGTCGTCTGATAATCATTAAATAATAATCTGATCAGTGACACACTGCCAACTGTCATTTGTATGGGCACATTCATTGAAAAAGAACAGTACATTCAATATATTGGGATAACCTTTTAAAGAAGTATTTCATTCAACAAACGCAACACAAATATTCAGATGATAAAAGAGGGATTAGTGTTATCAAGGTTATAGCGACCTTCGACATGCAGCAATGCATACTGTTTCTACAAGTGATGGTGCTATCTGCCATAAAGTATGGCATCGGCCTACTAAAACTGTTACAGACACTATTCGATAGATTGGAAAAAGTCAAAAATGAGAACGGTATTGAGGTGTACTAGAGATACACCCATCTCTGCTATGAGATTTCTGCTTGATCTCCCCAGCATTAAAGTGCGACATCAGGTAGCACAGGTTAGGTTGTACCTTAAAAGTGACAGAATACAACCACCACCCATTATACCAACGTCTAGATGAGTCAAAGGGAAAACGAATCAAGCGTGGCAGATCATGGATGACAGGGGCTAAAGACACACTGCAAAGAGTAAGTTAACTTGAAGAAATAAGAAAGGGCAGTGAATGGGTGGAGGTAGACATTGAGAATAAATCACTGACTAAAGTAATACTACAACTTGATAAAGCATGTCGAAAATAGAATGTTGTCTGGGCCCATGCTACAGTGCATAAACTCGCCCAGCTACACTCTAAACCACAAGACATAATTATATGCATCGATCTGTGTTAGCAGATACACAGAAACGGCGTGAAATTGGTTGAGAAATCTTCAACATATTCCACTGGCACATTGAGCATGAGGATGGAAATAGAAGGATGTACAACCGCACTTAATTTTTTGACAACGGATACATCAACACACTCGGTAATACTCACAGACACTCAAAGGATGCTGCGCAAGATAGAAAAGTACGTATAAGAAAATAATGGTGCGACTTATTGAATAACTTTATTGTCCAGAGAATTATATAAATAACTGCCCTGGTCATGCTGGGGTCAGAGGGAACGAGAGAGTCGACTTATTGGCAGGAAATGCAACGATAGACGGCACATTACTGAGAAGAGATCAAGCAGACGTGATCAAAGTAGTAATAAATTCATTGCAAGATTAAAACGATATCAATAAGGCTGAGAACTTACACATACATAGCGTGTTAGAAATGGGAGCATCTATATGGGAGGGAAGGAAAAGTAATTCATTCGGAAGGCGTTGAAGATCACGCAATCAACACCTGCCTGGGACTCTACATACGCTGTGATGGCTGCTGTAGCGGAGAGCGGGGCACTTATGGGAATGCCCCACGTGTTGTGAACCTAGTTTCTAATCAAGAATCAAGTATAATACCAAGGTGAAAAACTGAGGACAGGGTAATCTATATTTCGCAAAACTGTTTATACATTTTCCAGGAAAAATACATACTCACCATTATTCTATTTATAGAGATAATGTTTTATCTTAAACATGGTCCCTACTATATGCTTATAGTAAATCAGTGACAACATGATGCTGACAACTTAAATATATGTCACCTACTCTATGCTTATAGTAAATCAGTGACAACCTGATGCTGACAACTTAAATATATGCCACCTACTCTATGCTTATAGTAAATCAGTGACAACCTGATGCTGACAACTTAAATATATGTCACCTACTATATGCTTATAGTAAATCAGTGACAACCTGATGCTGACAACTTAAATATATGCCACCTACTCTATGCTTATAGTAAATCAGTGACAACCTGATGCTGACAACTTAAATATATGTCACCTACTCTATGCTTATAGTAAATAAGTGACAAAACTATGCTGATAACTTAAACCAATTCTGTTTTAAGTGTCTTTGCACATTCTGCGACTATTTATATATACTGTATTATTTACAAACTGTATATCCGATCTACATATACCAGCGCTCATTCACTTCTAAGTCAAGACAAAGTCACTTATCTAGCTCTTTTGTATTACACATATCGAATTCTACAATCCAGTGTACCGGACAATCAGAAGTCAGCAGGCGGTATCTGAACCAGGTCCTGTCAGATGACATATATTTATTCCGCAGAATCATAAGACTACACGTTTTGCGCCACATAATCCATACGAGAGTAGGTGTTGACATTAACACTTTGAGGAACATTGCTCTATATCAATCGTCAGCAATCATTTCAATTTTCATAGCAGTTCCTTGTTACTAGTATGGAATATTGATTACTTTGATGTTTTCTTCATTTCAAACGCACACCTTTTACATGCATACAACCATCCTTTATGTTGGATAATCTCACAGTAATCAATGTAACACAAATTTGCACTCTTCTAAGGCTGTAAATCGTATTCATGTTAAAATATAATAAAAATCAAAAAAGTATTTTAATTTTTTATTTTTCCTTGGCGTGCGTGTCAGATGGGTTAGTGTATGTCCAACTGTATTCAGGGTTTTGAAGACGACGTAGATAGAGCTGCCTCTAGAATTGTAAGGGCTATTGAAGTCTATAGGATGTGTAAACAAATTCAACAATACTTGATATTCAATGAATCATACATAATATTTAATTATTGTTATAATTATTTACACTGAACATCCCTGAACAAAATACTGTACTAAACAATCCTAACAAATGAGTAATCAATCAATCAATCAATCAATCAATCAATAAACGCGAAACTCTACAGGGTCGTAGGGGTATAACATTGGATGCTTCAGCACACAGAGTACTCCAGAGAATTATATCCTCAGCGTTGCGGATGAGTGTGAGAATATCTTTTCCTGTCCATTCCTTGATGATGTCTGTCCATGATTTTATTTGTCCTCCTCTGCTTCTTTCACCTTTGACAGTTCCCTCCAGTACTGTTTTTGACAAGGGTGGTTATCCATTGTAATATTTCAGTGGGCAATATGTTTATCTAGTGGTGGCCATCTCCTCTACATGGACTAGGTCAGCCACTAATTAACCAACTAGACTACCAACCATCACGTTATATACACACACACATACGCACACACGCACAAAAAGTAAAGTGTGTTTGTTTGTTTGTTTTTCGTTCGCTCCATTGTAACCATCACGGGTGTCCGTGCGATTTCCGCCGGCAGCGTGATTACGTTGTGCCACCGTTATGCGCCTTGTAGGCCTAGCACATCCGATTTCGGCATGCCTTGACAATTCGGGTGGGCTACCCTTAGCCTGTGACAGCCTATATATCTGTCTCCAGGCACGCGTAGTGGCGACTCTTCGCCCAGACGATTTTTGCTCTCGTCTGACTCGCACGAGGTGTTCCACTGTCTATGAACTTGCCTCGTGTAATTGGACGTGCTGTGCCTGTGCCCATTGGGTACTGAACCGTTTCACCAGTTGGACCAGGACTACCATCGTTGTCCCTTTCTTGCCTAAGCCCATCGGGTACAGAACCCTTTCTCTTCGCGTGCATATTTCCGGTTTAGGAAGTCTCGACATTAGAGTTGGGTTAGGACTTCTTGCTTTACCAAACGCCAATGAATGGGTCTGTGTCTCTGCCTGTAAGGAACACAGGTAACTAGAAGCTCGTCTCGAGCTGACGGAGCTTGTAGTTCCCCTTTCCTAGGAACATTTCACTTTCTATTTGCAGTTCGCGCTGCCCTCTAGCGCTGTTCTGCCCTTTCATTGTTTCATTGTACTCGGTATGAAATCCATTTGTCTCTCGCCATGCATCTACCTTTACGTGCATTTTACATTGGCCGCCCCTCCAATGTTCGGACTGGACTGACTAGCTTCACTGTATGTCGACAGTGTCGCTATATGTGGTGATGCTAGTGGTTTAGGAGATATTGTCTATCTCTTGTGCAGTCAAATCGCTTTCCATCTGCTACCTCCACATTCTCGGACACGATCCCCAAATGATTTGGCCAGAATCAGCTCGAGCTGTATTTCTGTTTCCATGGTGCACCGCGATTAGGTACATTTGGGATCTTGGTTATCTTCTTACCCTGGGTCCGCCTAGAGCAATGCGTTCCCTCTGCTCCCCAAAAAGTAAAGTAACCCATATCATTTATTAACTCAATTCATACGTAAGCCCGTTATAACGGAACAGAGACGGCACCCTTTCAGGACGTAAGCCCGTTATAATGGGACTGCATATATACCCTCCAAATTGCCTTGTTTTGTTCGTAAATGACACGTACTATTGTTCTTACAATTCTTATATTTTTATATTGTATAAGAATTTCACATTCAATTATCTTTCTTTTGATACCTTAAATGACTTTCCATAGCTAATACTTTGTCTTCAGGAAGCTAGCGCCTGAATCATGATGGGGTCTAAAAAAATTAGCCTAAAATTAATTACGTCTAAACCCCGGGTATAAATACGTTTTGAAAGAGTTAATGCCATATGGGTGTGAGATGTTAGCGATCTCATATTTCAGAGGCTCTGCAAATGAGGGCGGTAGCCATCTCATCTCCCTCGCAGTCTTTACTTCTCGGATCTGAAAACATTTCCGCCTCAACTGGGGAATGAACCCAGGACCACTCATATGCGAATTCAGTGTGCTAACCACTACGCTACGCGGCTCCCAATACATACATACATATTTAATGATCTCTGGTATATGTAGATCGGATATACAGTTTTTAAAAGAATACAGTACATATAAACAGTCGCAGAATGTGCAAAGATATATATATATATATCTCGCAGCAACACATGAACACATGACATTTAATATATATATATACATATATATATATATATATATACCTGTGTGTGTGCGGGTATGTGTATTCATCACTAAATTCTCAAGTGGACTGTCCATATTGAGAAGATAAACAGCAGCTGTATCCCAATATAAGTACTGTGTTAGTGTGTTAGGGCTACTTACATACAGGCAGTGTCAGTCCAAAATTTAGATATTACGTCGTAAATCAAATGATCGAATGCTTATGTAATTTCTACTGACAACTGTGTAATCACTGATAGAATCATGGCTACTAAGCCACTGTGGTAATACTATCACATTTTACGAATTTCATATTGTGCAACTAATAGCTAAGATGCAATGAGCAACAGTCCAGAAAGTAAGATTATATTGCCTCATCTGCAGCAGATAAGATGGACCATGGATCAGATACCGAGCATATCTAGACATGAGAAATTGTATACGATTCATTTCCACCCACCCAAACTAATACACGCTTACTTCAGACCATCAGTCATAATAAATAAGGCTAAATACGCACATGTACAATACATAGATATAGATCAAAAGTGTTAGGAAAAAACCCAACGTGTTGTAAATGTGAAGGACATGGCAACACACGGTACGTGTTTTTTCCTTGTATACAAAAGCATCATATATGTCGTATACATACAGTAGATTCTTAACATCTTGACATTTGTATAAGGTATCATGTATACATTTATTTACCTGGTATCAATTAACACATACATAAATAGTACATTATGGCAACACTTACCTTGAGTAGAATGTCTTATTCACAATGCGCTGTGGATGAATATATCCATGTACGATAATAGTGTCTCTCTAATCCTATATTAATCCTCAATGTGGATGCTGTTCTCAATTAGGATCCTGTAATTTTGAAAGACTTATAATAAAGAAATTTTTGTTTGAATGCAATTCTTCGATTAAAAATAATATGTGATACAACGTGATTTCATTCACCTTATACAAACGATTCACTAATCTTCAATGATTATTGAAGTAATGACTTTAGGTTTCCATACTTTATATACAATTTACCTCTATTTTAGTGTAAGCATGTTTTATATACTTGATATATTCTAATAAAATGGTTTAAATCGAAATTAAATCAAAATTAGATAATTCATTTCAAAATATGCTTCTTGACAAATATTTAATGTAAACTATATTAAATTACGTCTTTAAATAAAATGGGTCATAATTAGATAAAGTAAGATCGAAATGTATTTACAATTTCAGACACGATTTCAATATATTCAAATTTCATGGAACAAATGAGTTCGTAGTTTAAATGTCTGTCACTCACTAAATCTGCCACTCTTATATGGTCTTTGTGGAATATTCACGGTCGGTTCACATAATACGTGCGTGCACATGGCCAACTATATCCCTCAAGGAAACTGGTGTGCTCACTTTTTCACGAGGTCTAGTCATACTTAATAATTCGACTTAACTGAGGTAATCTGTGATAACCAGATAACACAAAGAAGTAACAACAAAGGGCATATAATAAATACGTAGGCACATATAAAAACGAATTTCTAGAAAGTTCCGGTTGAGTGATATTGGTAATGACCAGTTAAAGAAGAACGAAAGTTTGGCGATACGTTTTTTATGTAACGCTTGCAGAGAAGTATTTCCAAAGGCACGCCTTAGTCATCAGCATGCGTGCAAATCCTCCGTTAGGTAGAAGCGAGCTAGGGTAAATAAAGTGAATGTTGTGGTGGGAAGCGATTCGCGTAACCTAAAACCCTCGTCCCCTGTATGTATTGGACGTTATTCTCACCTATGTTCCTGTAAAATCATGGATTTGCGCCAGCAGTTCAGACAGACACATGCCCGCCACCCAAATTGCAAATTTGAGTAGAATTACATTTTTATTTCGCAAATACAAATAGCAATAAAGCATTGTTGCAGTAGCTACAGAAAACCATCACGGTTTATATATAAATACGTGTAAATACGCTA
The DNA here is from genome assembly GCA_034231615.1 of Meghimatium bilineatum. Taxonomy (NCBI): domain Eukaryota; kingdom Metazoa; phylum Mollusca; class Gastropoda; order Stylommatophora; family Philomycidae; genus Meghimatium; species Meghimatium bilineatum. Next base: position 65,383,774 of record CM067298.1, read on the forward strand.
ACTAAAATAATAGATGCGAGGTAAATAGTTAAGTGATAATATGTCATTGATCTAATTCAATTACGAACTAGATATATAGTTCTTAATTTATGGGAGTGCACTACCTCCCGTGAAGCTTGTTTCTAATCAAGAATTAAGAACTACATATGTAAAGTAAAAAAACACAACAAATTTCAAATTCCATGTAGGCACATACTGTATCAATCAATCAAGTAATATAATGAGTGGCGTAGGCGATCATGTTTCACTATTACCCTCTGTCTCATGTGTTGTTAATTGGTGTAAACGTGTCACTCTCCCATGTAAATATGCTGTCAATGAACATATCCATGTACAATAATAGTTTCTCTCTAATCCTATAGTAATCCTCAATGTGGATGTTGTACTCACTGAGGATCATGCGATTTTGAAAGACTTATAATAATAAACAATGTGTTTTAACTTAACCGATTCAATATTTTATATTGAATTTTATATTGGTCGTCCTGTCCCGTCTCTTCTTTTATTTTTAAATTATTACTAAATGTTTCGGACTAACCATTGCCAATGATAACCAAATGTCCAAATACAGACACCCCACCTCCAACCACCATGACGCTTAACAATAAATGTGAAAATGTCAATAGATACACATAATGTTTAATGCGTATTGTTTACATCAAGTCATATGCCAATCTTGTGTCTCTAAGCATCTATATACTAGTATGTGAGATGTCTATATATCATCATCAATATTCTATTTTAACAATCCACAGCCTCCAGTTATCCAGTTCACAGAGGCTAAAACTTATTAGCCTCCAGTTCTGGTTGTGATTGTGTATTTACAATCCACGCTTCACACCCGTAGCAAAATAATTGATTGGTTATAAAATATAATGACATACATACGGTTGTGTCTGTGTGCCTCACCAATGGCCCACTAGACAAACCACCCATGCAACAGAAAACCTTAGTGGATGACATGCTGTTATATTGAGGTTATCTTCTTAGAGAAGCTTCATGGCACGTCATCTATACAATTGTGCTTTTATTGTCTTGTTGAAATGCGTTTCATGTTTACCTGAATATATATGTGTGCACCCTCTGTGGTTGGGAGGGAGCCAGAGATGTACTGTGCAGCATGGGGAGAAAGAAACAGACAGCACTATTGTTTTCCTATGACTTAGACCCTTCATAGAGGCACATTGACTCAGGGAGTGACAATCCTTTTGACTTGAACATTTGGTTGCATACCTAGAGCAATAGAGACGCTCGGCATAACCAGTAGTCAATTGGTGGCGGGGAATGAGCACAGTGAACCCTATCTTTGTTACAGTGGCTAGGAGCAGTGCATAGGTTGAAACCTACCTTCCTGGAGGTGTGATAGTTATTCTCTGGCTTTGTCCCGGGGTGGGCTGAAAATCCACAGACTTTCCAGCAATATAATGCCATTTAATAGCATTAGGTCAAATGGCATAGCCCATGGACCGCTGTGTCAGCAACTAATCAACGAACCAACCAGCAATGTTATGATTATAACTCTACGAATATCATTAAATACACATTTCAAAATTACACCTTTGTAATCTTATCTGTTCTAGGGGTTTGTGTATTTCATGTGTTAAATATTAATCAATAAGAGCCATATCCAAACAAGAAATATGTGTATTAATATTATTGGATGAAGTCGTTGTGAGTATTTAGGCGGTGTGCTTAGATCAGTCGAGAATAGGCGGTCCCATCAATCTGTGCCATGGTCTGCAACAGGAAAGGGAAATCGTGGAAGACCCAGAAAACACTACGAAGAACAATTAAGAACGAGACATTGGCACTGGGTATTAACACCACCCAAGAACTAAAACTTTCAACTAACCACAAGACTGGAAAAATATAACTTATTCATTATGTGCCGTCCAAGAAACCAAAGGAAAAAAAACTAATTATGTGCTGTATAGATTCTTTGTACCTTTGTAGTTAACGTATGGAAAACTTCGTTCTTAAAGTATATATATATATATATATATATATATATATATATATATATATGTGTGTGTGTGTGTGTGTGTGTGTGTGTGTGTGTGTGTGTGTGTGTAAGAGCGCGTTTGTCTGTAATCATGTGTGCTATTAGGGATATTGGGGTGTCAGGAAGGGGCAGTACTTCTGACCTTGGTGTTGTCATACTTTTTGAAGTAGATCTCGTGCCCTTGGTCCCCATCTGTAACCCAACACTCACATGCTGCTCCTGGTACTGATATCAGCTAAACCTATCTAACGGCTATAACAGGCCAAGTACACCTAAACCAGGCGAAGGTAAACGAAGGATTCTGTGGTCCCTGAGGTTAATATAGAGCATGTCTTCCTAGCATGTCAATCTTGGATATGGTGGACAGTGCTGATGAATTATCCGATGTTCAGTGGGTTTTAAGACACTTGCCAGTAGATCGTTGTGGAACGGAAAATGCTTTGTGAGACATGTATAACGCTGTGTTCATCCAGTACATCCAGTACATGTTCAGTCGTCTTGAATTCTCTCTCCTCTAGAACACTGTTGAGTCAGGAAGAAAGATTGTGGTCAGCTAATGGCGCTACACTTGCACAAAATAATCACAGTTCAGTTTTGATCATCACTCAACCATCAACATTCATTGTCATATTGTTTTTGTTATAACAGACATGTGTCCATGGGGAAATGACGAACCAGAAATTGTGGAATACTGAAGCTGCAGCCTCAACCCTGCACGCAGGCGGATCATGGCACAGCGAAGTTTCCTGGTCTATTAAAGCCAAAAATTGAGATCAGCAGCTGACTGGTCTACTGGGCATATAAAAATAAAAATAACCTTTATAAATAACCTATATAAAATAACCTATAAAAAATAACCTATATAAAAATAACCTTTCTCACCCTCATAGATGCGAAACTGGCTACAAAGCGGCCCTAAAATAGCCTACCTCACCTGACGTTACCAACATACATTTGTGTTTATTTATTATCTTGATGTTATCTGTCTCATGTCGATAGTTTCAGTTTAGTTCTCTACTTGGAAGACATTGATTCTTTTAGCACAATTTTTAATACTCGGAAACTTCTTGGTATGCCGGTCTGAGTAATGTTGCTTTGTTATTGACATCAATTTTTCGACAAATACTGATTAAAACATGTCTGGAAATATTGAAAACCACACAAAAGAACACAGAAAATGCAAGTTCAAGAAATAATCGCTATGTACACAAATCATATTGAGAGCAAATACTACAGTGCACTAAACAAGAACAATAAATAACTATCAATAACTATTTTTGCTGGTGGTTCTGAGTTAGTGCACAAATGTTGAGATGTGTTATTGTTCTTTAGCAAAAGATATTTGTAACTTGTAAACATCTTAGATATATACTTCGTTCTAGTCATCAACTGAATCACTTACACAGGGGATCTGTTGCAGCTGTTATTTACACAAGGGTAGATTCATATTATAATTTGGGCTGTATATTGATCGAATTCGGAAAACATGTTGATTCGTTGTGCGTTGTAAATAGGTGCAAGCAGAACGGACCTGATTGGAATCCACTGTTCTATGACATAATAAATAAGCTACGTTGTTTCATAACACTGGATTCTTACTTATGAGAAACTATTCAGTGAAACCAGAAACGAATCAGACATCAAATATTGGACATCACCTTCTAACGGAGGAAAGAATGTGATGTGCCCGTGAACATTATATTCTTTAGTTTGGTAGCAGTTCCTGACTACTGACCATCGCTTCAGCGGTTACAACCAATAACGGCATCAATACAAATGAGTTCAGTATCGCATTTACTGTGTTTGGCTTGGATGAATATTGCAATATAGATGAGTGTGAGGGTTGTATATGGGAGTGTCACTTCAGGCACGTTCTTATATTAAAAGTTGTGATTATAGATGGCCCTCACCAATCAGACATACAAGATAATTTCAGACGTCAAGGAAAAGTTCATAAAATTATTTGTCAATTTTGACCATCATTCCCACATTTTGTTTTGGTGGAAAATCGTTAACTGGGTTAGCGGGTTACCCGCCTAAAGGAAACATTCCTAATACTAAAATGTAATGTTCAGATTTCCTATGTGGGGCTTATTATCTACGGGTTATGTCTATCTCAACATAAAAAGAAACAAGTAAAAACCTGCATTTCTACAACTACTTCTCCGAAGATCTAATTCACTTATATGTCCAACAACACAAGTGCACACAGCAATCGAGCTTAATCGCTCGTAAATTATGGAAAGAGACAAACAAACACAATAAACATCTGCAAGAATTACGATCGATGGAGTTCTTGTCTGATAAATGTAATAGCATGTGTCTCTAAAGATTTCTTTCATACATATTTAACCCATTTGCACTGTTTGTTCACTATTTTGTCGTGTATTTTCGTGAAAAAAATTAAGGTTGGAACGTTGAAAATGTCTTCAATAATGATTTTCTTTTCTGTACCAATATCCTATAAAATTTGCAGAAGTTAAAAAAAGTGAAATATCTTGGCACTCTGTTAACATCAGAAGGTACATGCTCAAGTGAGATAAAGAGCCGAACAACACAAACCAAATCAGCATTAAAAAAAAATAGAACCACTTTGTGCAATGAAAGAATATCAATGCAGATCCGAATTCGAGTGCTGAGATGTTATTTTGAACCAATTCTTTTTTATGGATGTAAACATGGACTGTAAACAAATTAATTTCAAAGCGAATTAGAGGTTACAGAAATGTGGTTTCTGAGAAAAATGATGAAAATACAATGGACAGCCAAGAAAGCTAATGCAGAGGTTCTCATTGATGTGTAAAAAGATCAATCATATCAAACATTAGGGGCAGACAATCACGATTTCTAGGGTATGTGCTGAGAAGAACAACTTGAACACTTAATAATCACTGGAAAGAGCAAAGGGAGAAGAGAGAGGAGACGACAACTAGAAAAGTTACTAGATGAACTTGTATTATGTTATGGTAGAAGCTCACCAACCGAGCTTATTGATAACACAAGAGACAGACAGTCGTGGTGAAACATGATCGCCTGCGCCATTCGGCATGACACTTGATTGATTGAATACCCTATTGTGTTATAGTAAGTGCATTCATTGTATAGCTGACAAACTTGTGTTCTCACGAAATATAACTCACGAAAATATACCATGTTCTAAAATACCGGTATGTGTGCGCATGTACTCACCTTAACTACTGTAACATTTTCTCTAGCATTTGATACGATCGAATTCAATCTATACAATCTATAAACTGAGTGGTCAAACTTTGTCAATATTGATCTGTCTTTCGTCAATTATAAAGCCCTGCTGGGTTCATCATGAATTATTCTTCTAATGTGGTGATTTTGACTTTTCTCTGTGACTTTCATTTGTCACTTTATATATAATGAGGGTGGATGTGTAAGTTATGATCAATGGTTGACGAAAACATATTGACTAATTGAAAAAAAGCTTTGCAATATGATTTGACTTTTCCTGTGATTTTCATTTGGTCACTATGACTATACTTTCTATCTAAAACTAATGAAAGTCAAGGGAAAGTCAGACACGTAATTTTGTTTTCCCATTAGCCAATAAGTCTTGTGGCATCGGCAATCACACTTGATACTACTAAATGATTGTAGGATGTTCATGTGATTAAAGGTATTTAAAGAAAAGCTTTAACACAAATATTGACATTATTTAAATAGGATGATTCCTCTCGATTGATTACATTAAGTGCATGCATTCAAGGGTTGAAATCTGTTCAGTATAAAAGAAATCTCTACAGAGACATGTCATTTAATCTAGGAGACAAGAACTCCATAGATCGTAAGTTTCGGGAATGTTCATTTTGTCTGTTTGCCTATGTCTTTTTTCGAGAATCTGCGAGACATTATGCTCGTTTCCTATGTGCATTTATTTTTGCACTGTAAAAAAGGGGACGGGGATTCAAATCTTTTTTTTTTATACCAATCAGGCTTGAATTCAATTCTTTACTTTATCCCAATCAGGCTTGAATTTAAATCTTTATTTTATACCAATCAGGCTTGAATTCAAATCTTTATTTTATACCAGTCAGGCTTGAATTCAAAACTTTATTTTACACCCGTAAGGCTTGAATTCAAATCTTTATTTTACACCCGTAAGTCATGAATTCAAATCTTTATTTTACACCCGTAAGGCTTGAATTCAAATCTTTATTTGACACCCGTAAGGCTTGAATTTTTGGTTTGCAATACTTTTAGAAGAAACTTCCAACTCCGAAGACGTTTAATTCCCATGAATATAAACAAATCAACTATTGTTGATAACATCTCTCAGTGTGATAAAATATCCAGAGCGCTTTCAGATTAAAAACGTTGCACATGAACATTTGTAGTACACGCACGTTATAACTGGGATCATGTGAGATATAACAGGCTTGTGTAATCCGGAGATGGATTAAATCTTAACAGAACAATCTGTGAAGTTCTTCACATAGCAAGAAATACGGTAACACCACTAAGCATATTCTTAAAAGAAAACTGTTCAATTCATTTTTTTCTTAATCTTTTTAATCTCACGACTGCAAGTGTAGGCGGTTAACTGTCTCCATTTCTCTGTCTCATGTGGCGATCAATTCTTCGACACTTCCACATACTATTAGCAAGTTGTGGCTATCTATAGAGTAATGTTCTGCCGATAGTCAAGGTTAAGCTATGTGTATCTTCGCTCTATTAAATTATTTATGCACATATCTTTCGTGTAACTTCTGTTGTTAGTGTGTTCCGATTACGTTATCACATTGAATACAACACACAAAAGTGCTTATTGCAAACTTTATACTTAGTTTCGTTGTCCTCTTTACTTATTCAATATTTAGCTGCTCTTTTGTTTCTGCTCCACGTTCCTCGAAGTAACATATCGGACACATATAGAATTCTCACAATATTGTGTATTGTCTAGAATATAATTCCGTATGTATAATAAAACTAATAATAAATCAAATTAAACTATGTATCATGCAACAGCCGTACAAAGCAGGCGATGAAGACAAGTTACAAACGTGTGTTAACTCAATTCATACGTAGGCCCGATATAACGGGACAGAGACGGCACCCTTTCAGGACGTAAGCCCGTTATAATAGACTCCATATATACCCACCAAATTGCCTTGTTTTGTTCGTAAATGGCACGTACTATTGTTCTTACAATTCTTATATTTTTATATTGTATAAGAATTTCACATTCAATTATCTTTCTTTTGATACCTTAAATGACTTTCCATAGCTAATACTTTGTCTTCAGGAAGCTAGCGCCTGAATCATGATGGGATCTAAAAAATTAGCCTAAATTTAATTACGTCTAAACCCCGGGTATAATTACGTTTTGAAAGAGTTAAGTCATCGCTTCTTGTGTGTGCGGTGATAACACAGTACAGATATGTGTTATTTCATCGGTGTGTGCGATAATGACACTTTACATACGTGTGTCATTTCACTGCTCTGGTGTGTGCGATGATTACGGAAAAGGTCAATTCTGACGTATAATGCACTGCAACTTATTGTGTATCATAAATGCACATACACACACATATGTAACTCAACCCGCATGCAGAAGATTTGAACTATCAACCGTGGCCTACAAGACAAATCAGCACGCAACAGCTTATGTCTAGTAAATGACATTCCTATATATATATATATATATATATATATATATATATATATATATATATATATATATATATATATATATATATATATATGTATATATATGTACAGCGAAGATTTTCTCTTGTAGAAGAAACTTGTCACTTTAACAATACATTTGTTATACCCGCTATTGTAGGAACTAGGGCATGGATTTCTTGTTCAGGGTGCAAAGAAATCATTCATTTATTCATTCATTTTTCTTTAGCGCTGAAGATAGCGCATATGGCTGATGTCAGATCTCTCCAATTATGTCTGTTGAAATCTATTCTGTGCAGTTTTTGAATAGTATGAATATTGTTTATTTTAATTTTTCTAAGTATTGTTCTTCTGAATGTTTCCTTTGGTCACCTCTGGCTATTTTGCCTGTTGGTATCCATGCAAGAGAGTGGTGGTGTATTGTCCGATGTAGGACCAACGGTGTTTTCTGATAACATCTGTGATGAAAGTTTGATGTGTCTCTTCTCTGATTTTATCATTCGATGTGAATTAACTCCAATGGGTGTTAGTAATCCTACGAAGGCATTTGTTGTGTCTAGGGATGTCTTTACTCTTGTGAGCATCATTTTATAACATTTTTTACCAGGTGCGGAAAGCTGCGTGAGTCCCCTCCAGCTGACACTGTTAGTTATGAATTCTGTTTTTAGTAGTTTGATATTGATACCGTTTTCCCATTGTTGGGGTGGGCATTCGTTTACCCAGAACGTATTGAGAATATCTAATATAAAAGTCAAGGTAGTTAAAGAAAAGGGACAAAATTTTAGACAATACAAGTCTAATACGATCGCTACTATTCTTCGCCTGGCTGAATTGGTCCTCACCTTGATTTCTTTTGAATTTAATGAGCACTTTCTTATCTTGATCAAATCAGCGGTGCTAATTGGGTACTAAAAATGGGTACTAAAATGGAACCCATTTCTTCCTGTTTATTTATGGGTCACCTTGAGTATCTTTTCTTTTCCACTTTCCAAGGCGCAGTCCCTAACATATTCCGTGGCTATATAGATGCTATTGACAGCAAGGATTTAAGAATAATCAAGAACAAGTACTGGCAAAAAACAGCAGCAATAAGAGTAGGAAATCAATTTGGCTCTTTTCAACAAATAAAACGAGGTGTCAGACAGGGATGCGTGCTTTCACCAGACCTGTTCACTTTATACTGTGAAAACATATTGAGTGCAATAGTAGATATCCCAGGAATATCAGTGGGAGGACATAATATAAATAATTTGAGATATGTGGATGACACTGTTCTGATTGCAAAAAGTGAGGAAGACCTTCAAGATTTAATTAATGTTGTAGTCAAAGAAAGTAAAGAGATAGGCTTCTTCCTAAATATCAAGAAAAAAGAAGTAATGGTTGTTTCAAAGAAACAAAATAACACACCTTGCAAGATCAAAGTGAATGATATAGTATTAAAACAGGTCCACCAATTCAAATATTTAGGTACAATGATTACAGCAGATTGAAGAAATTCAGCAGAAATAAGATGCAGAATAGGACAGGCAAAAACAACATTCAGAAAAATGAAAAATATACTGTGTAATATGACCTTGTCATTAGAGGTGAGAAAGAGAGTTCTGCAGTGATATATAACCCCTATACTAACATACATATATGCCAGTCTTGGACAATAAACAAACTGGAAAGTGGGAGATTAGAGGCAACAGAGATGTGGCTCTACAGAAGAATGCTGAGAAAACCATGGACTGCCAGAAAAAACTAATGTAGAGGTGTTGAAAGAGTTAAATGTGAAATGGACCTTAATCAACAATATAAGATAAAGGCATTCTTCTTCTTTTGGCCTCTTCATGAGACAGGCAGGTTTAGAGAGCATAGTCACCACAGGCAAGATTGAAGGCACCAGAGACAGAGGATGACAACGTGAGAAAATATTAGACAGTTTGACAACCTTCCACGGCAAGGAAACAACAACGACTTTGATATATAATACTGTGGGCAGACAGCTGTAGAGAGCCATGACCGCCTACGTCACCCGGCATGGCACCTGATGATGATGATGATATAGATGGTGATTTTAGAGTAACTGGTATTTCTCCTGATGACCTTACCCATTTCGTTAACTTTGCTATTAATGTATTTCCATCCTGCTTTTTAATTTACCTCTCTTATTTCCTCCACTTCTGTTGACATCCTCTGCGTTTGTGTTTCCATAGGTTCTACAATCCTTATCACGACAGTACATTATAAGCCAGCTGCTTCCCATATGTTTCTTCTTTATACATCATCTCACCCTAGCTCTTGCCGTCATTCTCTCGCATACTACGTTTTATAACTGTCAAAATCCATGTTGCTTTGTCCATTTGTTATCTATATTTTTACATTTGTTTTACTATTTGAAAGTTACAATATCCAGTAACATTATTAAGTGAATATGGTATTTATCACTTCGTTGTTTTGTTACTGCGGCTCTCTCCACTTTGTCGGACATCCTCTGATAATTTGGTTACTTATACAGTGAAAGAAAGTTAAGTATGCATTAACAGCAACCCATGGAGTCACCTTGTAAACTGCACCATAGTAATACACATTTACGTCAAATTTTACACTGCACCATAGTAATACACATTTACGTCAAATTGTACACTGGACCAAAGAAATGCAGATTTACGTCAAATTGTACACTGGACCATAGTAATACACATTTACATCACATTGTACACTGAACTACAGTAATACACTGGACCAAAGAAATGCAGATTTACGTCAAATTGTACACTGGACCATAGTAATACACATTTACATCACATTGTACACTGAACTACAGTAATACAAATTTACATCACATTGTACACTGAACTACAGTAATACAAATTTACATCACATTGTACACTGAACTACAGTAATACAAATTTACATCACATTGTACACTGAACTACAGTAATACAAATTTACATCACATTGTACACTGAACTACAGTAATACAAATTTACATCACATTGTACACTGGACTATAATAATACATTTTTACCGTCACATTAAGCAAAAAACATTTAAGTTCAATTTCATTGCATATCAACAGCCATCCTATATATTTTAGACGTGCGTGTATTTAGGTTCGGCTCTGTGGGGAACTGGCAAAGAGATCGTCTCTCACGACCACGTTACCTAGTTCAAATCTCTCTAGGGCAATTATGCCTCCAGGCCGTTCATTAAGCAATGTTATACTACTCATATAACAAGATGGCATATCTCATGAGGTGGAATCTCATATAACAAGAGGGTATATCTCATGAGGTGGAATCTCATATAACAAGAGGGTATATCTCATGAGGTGGAATCTCATATAACAAGAGGGTATATCTCATGAGGTGGAATCTCATATAACAAGAGGGTGTATCTCATTAGGTGGAATCTCATATAACAAAAGGGTATATCTCATGAGGTAGAATCTCATATAACAGGAGGGTTATATCTCATTAGGTGGAATCTCATATAACAAGAGGGTATATCTCATTAGGTGGAATCTCATATAACAAGATGGCATACCTCATGAGGTGGAATCTCATATAACACGAGGACTTATCTCATGAGGTGGAATCTGATATAACAAGAGGACTTATCTCATGAGGTGGAATCTGATATAACAAGAGGACTTATCTCATGAGGTGGAATCTGATATAACAAAAGGGCATATCTGAAGAGGTAGAATCGCATATAACAAGATGACATATCTCAGAACGTGGAAACTTTTCAGATACTGCACACCATCTATCATTTTACTATGCAAGAAGGCAACAATTGAATGAAATATTGATCCTCGACAATATATAGCATATTGGCTAATGGTACAAAATCATTCGAATATTACTCATTTGATTATTCCCTTGATTTTCATTGGCTACCACACAAAGTATAACAATATTACCAATGAAAACTATGGGAAATTTCTATTGAATCCTTAAGAATACGTGCCTCCCAAAAGCCAAGATGTCCTACATTGTCGACAGTCACGATGAATGGGACACTATATCAGAACTATGTACCTAACGTATCGTAAATATACATTCTATATTTAATACGAGTATATGTCAGAAATCGTGAAACTGTAGGTGGAAGGATACCCTATGGTATTTACCTGTTGTTTATAAATAAACATATCAGGGTGGTCCTAATAAGGTATCAATAATTTTCTATATTTGTTTGTGTATATTTTCTATACTTGTTACAAAGGTAATTATGTGTTTTTGATTCACGTAACGTGTTTAAGGTGAATCAGACATACGCTTCATGCGTCACATACTGACAATGGTAGGTGTAATACTTATGGTGTTTGGATACCAATGCTGTTGAATACTTCTATTGTTGAATACAACACATGTATTACTTCCGACGAATGTCCTGTTTCATATGTACACATTTGTTGTATGTAGGGTTTGATAGACGTATTTTTTACGGCCTGAAACCCTCACCTCAGAGAGAAATATTTGACTGTGAAAGAAAGTATCCTACTCATAGGGGTATGTGTGTATAATGTGTATATGTGTGTATATGTGTAGAAGGGGAGAGGGTGAGGTTGACGACAGTGCGCAACTCCCCCTCACTTTAATCCAATTTTTATAGCTCAAGTCATCGCTTTCATCATCATCTTAATCCGTAAATTCTCCTACCCCGAACCTTCAGCACTCCTGGATGCACTGCAAAAGAACTTTCCGTGCACGAATCGGACTCATCGGGCATCTACGAACTCACAAACCAAATTAGTTAATTACCACTTTGAATTATTATTTATATTTTTTCCACATCGCATTTAATGTTTTTCATTTCATGCTCATCTTCGCTTGCGAAGGAGGAACACCATGATGTGTATAAGTATAAAGCATATTGCGCTATATGTACGCATAAATCTAATCACAGGAAGGACTGCAGTCATTTCGTCTTATTTTTATTGGGCACTTTATCATACAGTCTATATGACTATCTCGCTTCAGTACGACGGACAGACACATGTATAAGCTGTGGTAACATGGTGACAGGTAAAAACAAACATAAAATATGTAGTAATATGGTGACATATAACATGTAGTAAAATGGTAACACACAAGTTATGGTACAAACTGTAGTCGCAATGTGACATAAAACTACAGCTATACTGTGTAAGAACATGTTAACACATAACAACACAGGTATACTATGCACTAATATGGTTACACGTAAGACTGACACATATGTTTCAGGAACATCGTGACACATAACGACTCACGTATACGTTTATTAACATGGTGAATCATACCGAGTCACACATAAGCTTTAGTAACATGATGACACATAACGACTCTCGCATATGTTTTAGTCACATGACCACACATAACGACTCACGTATACGTTTTATTAACATGGTGATTCATACCGAGTCATACATATCCTTTAGTACCATGATGACACATAACGACTCACGCATACGTTTTATGAATGTGGTAACATATTTTGAACCTCAAACTACGAATTTCTTGTTTGAAATATTCAATGTCTTTTTCCATGTTTTATTTTTTAAATAAAATATCATAAATGTATCTAGGTCCAATACTAGAAATATAATTGTTGCGTTCAACCAAGCATATCACAACACTGTAACAGGTGTATAAGAAGGGCCCCGCTGTGACTATAAAATAACGTAGTAAAATAAATTAATAAGCAGTGAAGTTCATAACAGCAAGAGTACATTTATCTATGATGATGGTTTCATGCAAATAGGGAAAGGGCTGTTTTAGTGCTCTCGTTGAATATTCGAAAAGTAAAAAACTTTTCTTCTCTCTTCCTTTTAAAACTCCTACAGATTATCAGGATTCAGACTAGAGCAAAATCAACGTGGCATTTACTTGAAGGTAAAATCAAAGGGAAGTGAGCAAGAGGTGAGCAGAGATACAAGTGAGAGAATAACATCACACGATGGACAAGTTACAGTCTAGCAGAGTGCGCCACCAAGACAAGAGACATGGGATGTTGGACATTCGTTGTAGCTAACCTCTGTTGCGGAGACGGACTTGTTGATGGTGATGAGTATCAAATATATTGTGTGATGATTTAAAACCTGGTCTCATTATCTGTACCTTTCGGCTTGAGACATCTGACTTCAGTATGGATATTGGATCACTGTATGGGATGGAAAACCAATCCTATTCTCTCTATCTCTCTCTCTCTTTCTCTCTCTCTGCTTAATCGGTCCTTATGATATGCGTTGCATGTAATAGTGCCATTATTCTATGCATAGTTTTTGAGTTCAATTAATGTTCACTGCATATTAATATATTCTACATAAGACATACTGACAATTTGACATGCATAGACTTTAGTGTGTCTTACATGATATATTTCACAACAATATAATGGTGTGAATTTTATATATCACAATTTCTTATGTTTTGTTGAAATACTCGGAATTCCCCTATCCTCTTCGGAATCTTGTTCGTACAGCTTCTGTAACCTGCAATTGCAGATGCAACATGTACCGATTTCATCCACACCCGTTACGATGGTTCACTCTTTAACTTAGCGTCTCTCAGAGCAAAGACGAAATCATCAGATATATTAATCAATGTACTTCTCTTCGCCGATTGATGGTTCACTAGTGGCACACCGTCCTTGCAGTCCCAAATTGACAATATGGCACAGGCTAGCAAGCAGTTCTCTATGACAATAAGCATTACTAAAAATGTGGCAATGTGTCAGTGAAATGCAGTACCAACAAATATCATATTAAACAACACCCATTTAAAGCAAGTCGACAACCTTTGCTTCCTAAGATCCACAATTGCATCCACAATTTCCCTGGAAGATGAAATACATGCACGTATAGGAAAGCGGCTGCCATTTTTGGCGGACTGTCAAAGCGAGCTTCGGAACAACCATAAGCCAAAATTGAAAACAAAGACAGATCTATCAAACATGCGTGTTCAGCACACTATACTACTAATCTGGAACATGGACTACCTACACCAAACATGAGAGGAGACTAAACATCTTTCATCTAAGATGTCTCTGCAAGATCTTAAACATCAAATATCACGATAAAATCCCCCATGGAAGTGTTGCGCAGTACTCATCTACCATCTGCATGGAAACATTAAATATAAATATATTGCCTTGGCTGGGTCACGTCCGCAGAATGCCAAACTGCCTCATCCCAAAACAAGTAATATTCGGGAAACTAGCTGAAGGTCATCTAACACGCGGTTGATCAATGCTGAGGTATAACGACATCTGCAAATCCCCAAAGGAAGGCTTCCATGTAGAACCCAAAACAAGGAAAACACGGCCGAAAAGCAGGGTGTTTGGAGGCAGAACCTGCGTGGGAGTGCAACACTGTTTATAAATAATATGTTTAAAGATATGGAAGAAAAAGAGAAAGACGCAAACACAAATATGCCGATGCATGGATACGTTCGCTTGAAAAGTCACATCCCTGAGAGAACATTCAAAGGGAGGCTTCTTCTTATTGCTAAATGACAGTCTGCAAGACGCAATAGGCCATACAGATGAAATGCTAAATATTCTGTACGAACAATAATATTTTCTAAGAGATACGAGATCTATGAAATTCGGTATGCATACCTGACATAAACTGTTGTTGTTCTTATATTCAATGACATATCTGAGACTTATATTTGGCTTTCGTGGACCAAGAGAAATAAAAGACAGGGTGGATAAAGCACAATTATGGATAACATTACAAACATATGGAGTTCTCCACAATCTGATAAACCTTTGTCAGAGCATATCCGCCAATAGTTAATACGAAGTAAGAACGAGCACATGTATATCCGATAATTACCAAATTCACTCGGGAGTGAGACAGTGATGTGCCCTATCCCTCCTATTGTTCATAAAATACATTGATCACATCTGCAAAATGTCAAAGACAACGACAGAAAACGATCTGAAGGATAACTTAAACGAATTGCTATTTGCAGAAAACCAAGCACTAGTACCATCATCAGAAGAGAAACTACAAAGACAAATACACACATTGTATCAAACATGCCAAATCTGTAACATGAAGATGAATATAGAAATGACCAAAGTAATAAAGTTATGAAGAACAGAAAGAAACAACAATATATATATATATATATATATATATATATAATATATATATATATATATATATATATATATATATATATATATATATATATATTGAAAACAACAGACTTACACAAGTGACATAATTAACATACCTAGAAATCAATATAATAAACATACGACAAGAGCAGCAAAGAAATACACAATAGATGTAATAAAGCATACCACGCCCTAGGTAGGACACCAATCAGAAACAAAAATGTAGATTCCAAACACCAAAATAACACTATTTAAAACGAGTATTATGCCAAAGTTGTGCTATCAAATTAAACATGGACAACGACAGCACACGGCAAACGTAAATTTGTGATAACTTAAAAGGAATGCTTTCGCAGAATACTAGGAATACCACTAAGAGACAGTGAGAAATGAAGACATTAGACAAAGAACCGACACCACATCAGTCCTGGAATATATTAAGAGACAACAGATCACATGGTTTGCACACATATGTAGACTACCACCAGACAGCATACTACAGCAAGAAATGCTACACAGATACAGTGAAGGCAGACCTAGAGGCCAACCACGACAACGATGGACCAGTGAAATAAAAGTGTGATAAATTACACATTAAACTCAGCACACAGAAGGACCACCTCCAGAAATCTCTTCTACCCCTGACGCTGAAAGGCAATAAATGATTTAGTGAATAGTAGATATATAGTGCTTCTGGGTTGCGATATATATTTTTAAGGGTTGTATGTGTGGGTATCTCAGTAATAGATCCACAGAGTGGGCATGTGCGGTGCGTAGAGCGAAAATCATCGATCTCGGAAGCAGTCCTTGTGACTGTAACAGAGTTATATATCTGTAACAAGCAATAATGGTAGCCATCTTATGTCTAGGGGCTAAGCAGGCAGTAAAAAACGTCACAAAACTACACAATATTGTGGATTGGCGCAGATTTTATTAAAACAGTTTGAAGGTACACCCATATTTATTGATATGAAGAAAAAACCACTTTCAAACAATACGTCACGGTGATCTATTAATTGCATAGTCATCACAATGTCCGACTACATACATATGTTACACTGTTCATTATTTTGTCCGGAGTCTGTGCTATGCTAGGGGTTAAAGGCACCCAACCATAACGATCAACATGTCTTATGCTGGCTATAATTTGGCATTCCTTTGAATGTAATAATACATATTTCTAGAATTCTAGATCATTTATCTTGACATTAAGACAGCACATAATACACAGGTTTCGTGATTTGTAATATATATATATTTGAATACGTAGGAGCAAACATCAACGTTGAAGGAGACTGATCATGGCACAGATAAGGAAGAAATTGACAATGGCATATTGTAAAATAACACATTTGAAAAATATATGATAAAACAACAAAATAGAAAAGAAACTTCTAATGCTAAGGACTTTTATTTTTCCGGTTACAATACACGACTGTGAAACAAAGGACCCTAAGTGAAACAGCGGCAAATAAGATCCACGTCTTTGAAATGAAATACTACAGAAAACTACTTAGGGTATCATGGAATGAAAAAAAAAAGAAACTCAGATATTATAATCAGATTGAATATTTTAGAGTGCTGGTTACTAAACACAATAGCAAAAAGAAAACTACACCTGTTTGATCATATAAAGAGAGACACCTATTTTGAAAGACAAATAATGGAAGGAAGTGATATATGGAGATCATATATATATATGATCTTTGGAAAACCGATGCGTATTGAGCAAAACACGATTTCTCGAGATGTTAGGCCGTTGAATACTCAAGAAACACATGCACTGACAATGCACATGCCTATTAGAAAACATACTATCATAGACAGCCAGGCTAATACAATTGGCATATTATAGAAAACAAGGGAAAGACCACATTAGACAAAGTTAGACTCTTAACGTCGGCACGACCACGTATTTATGTGCCTATGAAAAAGGCATACACTGTCTCGGCATCTTGGATTCTTTGAGCTCATCTCGTATTAGAGTTGATGTAAGGGCGTAATAGATAATATGGTGTTGAGTAAGCAATTTAATGTTTGCAGACAGTATCGTTCTTTTTCCCAATATCAAGTCTACATATATGTTGTAGTTGTTGTTCGTCTATCACAAGTATTGATTACCATTTTTGTACAAATCTGTTTGTGGCGTTTAGCTACTCTCCGCTACGAATACAAATCTAAAACAAATAGAATGGAACAGATATTACTATTATGTGTTACATTTCTCAAAACAGACGTAATCGACGTTTCATCAAATGACATTTATACGAGCAAGTAACAGACAAACGGGAAACAAAGAGCAAATCCAATATTGCAAATAGACAAATCTAGACATTTTGTAAAAATAGGCACTAAATAAGTAATGTGATAATATGGTAGAAACGAATATATTCGTTGGTACAAGTGCGTGATCATCGAAGATATAAAACCTATTAGCAAATAAAACTAGAGAGCAAGAAAAAAGCCCAGATGAAATCAAGGAAATAGTGGGATAGAGGGGCATCCATTATTCATATCAATTAAGTTATAATGTAACTTGTTTCTTGTAGATTATATATTGAATCGCACGTGTGTTGCCATGGTCCGAAAGGGGAGCAAAGAATAGCAACATTGTTTACTTTCCATGAATGTCGTAATATGCGACTAAGGAGGTTATGGGATGGAGTTGGCTGCCCCATCCCATATAGGGTCAGTGACCTAAAGCCATGCTGAAGGCGGATATGTCAGACCGAAAGGGGCAGATATCGCAGCAATACTGTAAACCATGACACAACGAATTACGTTCTCCGGACTACATCATGCTAATCTGCAGGTGTTTGAGAACGAACGCAGAAGAAGACGATGTATTGAATATGCATGACCTGGTAAGTGTATCTATGATATGTGATCGATATTTTATGCAGCGTGGCGCATGGTCAATTTCTTAGAGAGATGGTCTCTAAAAAGGGGGTTCCAAGGTTCAACTCCCAGTAATGAGTATGTTTTTCTTTTGGAGGAGAATTTATAGCAGACCGAGGACATGTTGTGAAGATGATGATAACACGACCATTCGTTCGTTATCGAACAAAAAACATGTGATCCCTGCTCTGCTTAACGGGAAAACATGCAGTAATGATGACATATATTAAAGTGCAAGAATCAATTTTCCTGAAACAGAGCTGAAATTGCCAGTATTAGATCACTCACATTGAGTAACTCTGTCACTCGTTTGCAGATATAGGATACACTGTCAAATTGTGTGCACTTTATGTTCACCTGTAGATCCACCCGTGCACTGCGAGTGAGAAAAAGGAGCAACATTAGCAGCACTATCAATTACCATGCATGTAGTAAGAGGATATTAACGAGGTTTGGCAGCAGAAATGCCTGTCCTAACGCCTAAAATATCGCAGATACGTTGTACATTGTGATTTCCGTTGTGTAGACTATATCCCGCAACAGCAAGTGTTACGTGCAGACTCAGCGAAGGAAATTCACTGCAGAGGAGCTGTAGTAATTCATTAAGCAATAAATACTTGAATAACATTGTGCGTTCCTTTTTGGATGTTGCTTAGTTATACGCGTCAACATGTGCATTTGATATGCAGTGTGTACATATTATCGATGTTCATATTATACCGACTGCTAGCAGCTCATTGAACCCGAAATGCAATACAGACGCAAATTGAAGCAATGTCATTTAACTCGAAATGCAATACAGGCACAGATTGAAACAATGTCATTTAACTCGAAATGAAATCATCATCATCTGGTGACATATTCTTTCCAGGAATGTAGTCTTTCCTATAGATCTCTTGAATTCTCCTCGGTCTTGAGCAAGTTGTCCTGCCTCTTTCAGTGACATGCGCAGGCATTCCTGATAGTATTTTGTCCAACGGCGTCTAGGGCGGTCTTTGCCCCTGTTACCTTCTATCATCCCTTGCAGTAACACTCTCACCATGCTTTCGTGTCTCTTAATGTGACCGAAAAAATACTAGCTTTTTCTTTAATATGGTGTTCAGAAGCCAGCCTTCCTGGACGCTAATTGTTCGTATGCAATACAGTATGTTCGAAATGCAACACAGACACACATCGAAACAATGTTCATATAGTAAATTGCACTGTCCTTCTGTGGAGGTCATTGACAGATTTATCGCTTCATATGCATGACAGATACGGTCAAACGATCTTTTTTTGAATAAGAAATCAATATTAATACTTGAACTGCCGCTGATAACAAATAATGATCATCCATTGAACAATTACCTCAATTCAAGTGGACATTATTGAAAAACTGTAGCATATCTGATAAGTTTCCATTTCTCAAATGCATGATCGTTTTATGGTGTCACATGCCTGGTTGTGTTATTACTTGTAAATGCATGATTTAGTTATATAGTCCAGGAAGAAAGCATAGCAGTTTTGCAGCATTCAAGAATCTTCATGTCTTTTCAGAAATTAGGCACACACTTCTGAGCCAATTAATTTATCATTCTTTTTTTATATTTGTGGACCAACTTACAGTGCGGAATCATCTGACACTCCCGACAATTAGGAGTCTGCAACAAAAGAACAAAGATGCAACGTTCGCTAACCTGCATTTCGCAGTCACAGACTGTGTTTATTTAATATATGAAAACAGTAACAGATATTTAGATATACTAACAATGCTACGGCGTTACGATAAGAGGCGGTTGTCAAGAAACGTAATCTCAGGGGACACCGTTCTTGAATCATTTTTCACCAGTATGACATCGTTAATATTAAGTTATAATTGGAAAATGTATTAGCATCGTTAATATAAATTTATAATTGGAAAATGTATGAGTATCGTGTATATCATATTATAACTTTAAAATGTATCAGTATTGTTAATATCAAAATATAACTGGCAAATATATGACCATCGTTTTTATAAAGTTTTAACTGGAAAACATATGAGCATCGTTTATATCAAGTTATAACTGTAAAACATATGAGCATCGTTTATATCAAGTAATAACTGTAAAACATATGAGCATCGTTTATATCAAGTTATAGCTGGAAAATATATGAACATCGTGTATATCAAGTTATAACTGTAAAATATATGTCATCGTTTATATCATGTTATAGCTGCAAAATATATGAGCATCGTTTGATATATCGTTTGAGCATCAATGATATACCATCATAAAAAAACAGAGAATCGAGTCAATAAGAACGCCACAAACCGCAAGACAAGATGACTATCACATTATGAACATATCAGAGAAAGTTTCAATTCTACACATCAAAGTTCAAGATTGGCAACACGGACATGTGTCCACGTGGGCAGACATCACAGAGTGCTAATCATACAGTTGTGTCAGGCCGAAAGGCGCAGATATCGCAGCAATGCTGTAAACCATGACAACGCATTTCGTTCTCCGGATTAAATCCTGCTAATCGGCAGGAGTTTGAGAACGAACGCAGAAGAAGAAGAAGTGTTCTGATTATGAAACGCTGAGGCAATT